>JABSTQ010007249.1:0-52365 GCA_013358835.2 Ixodes persulcatus
GGACATTAGACAGTTGCTGCTAGCAAGCATTAAAGAAGCAACAGAGTTGGGCTCTGTCCTATGCCTGAGCATGTATAAGGCAGTTTTTTTAAAACCCGCAGATGTGCACACTCTCTCTTCTTTGACCCCCCCCCCCCCCCCTTTTCTGCTTAAAGCCACAACCAAAAGTAAATTTCATCACTCCAATGTGCTGTTTATCCTTAGCAGAAAGATCTGGCATGCATGCTGTGCCAGATGAAAGAATTGACAGATATTGAAAAGCTACCGCTTCAGAGTTTTATGTGCTGATTAACATAGCTGTATTTGCCAGTGACGGTACTCTGATAGTAACATATGTTTGTCTCATACTCTTCCCACAGACTCAGCGAAACATGCCAGTATGTGGCAGGACTCATGTACGCCGTTGCTGAGCTGAAGAGCCCATCATGCACAGACGTCCAATGCGAGTGGGTGGGGCCATGCAAGGGTAAGAACAGTAGAGAAATAATTTTGCTTGATAGGTTTTCGGTACAATGCCACCCAACACCTGTTGTGCCTGTGTTATGCCACCAGTTTCTAAATTAAAAATTGCACAATGTTTTCTCCTTGCTCATCTCCGCTCACCCTTTATCTGCCGAAACAAGCATTCATATGAGCCACTGACTCTCTTGTTTTTGTTACATAGGACATAAGTGGCCAGCTCCCATGCTGATGGAAGAGATTGGATTTTGGAAAGTGGTCAAAGAGCGCAAAGGGAATCCGAAGAAACGAAACTCGGCATCCCACACGGCTGCACACAGCGATGCCATCAGCGAGTTGGCTTAACAGTTGGAGGCAGTCGACAGCAAGCTGATGTGGCTCCAGTATGCAAGGCCTGCAGAGAAGGCGAACTTCCAGCAACTCATACCAGATGGGGAAGACCTTTGGAGTATAGAATCTAAGGCCATCTACTACCGCCGCCTCGAGTTCATAAGGCGATTGAGCACCGAAGAGAGAGAAGGCATTCAAGTTAACAGCATCAGTCAAGCGACGAACGACACCTGTTTCAGAGAAAGGGTGGGCAAGCAGACATCCTCAACCTTCAAGAAGGCTGTGCATTGTCGAAAGCCAGAGTACATTGTAAGAGAGATTCTGTACCGCAAGCACAGCAGAGATCTCCCCCACAATTGACCCGCGGGAAAGTGGGAGGCGCATGGAACCTCGTGCCATAGAGAAGTATGTTTTGCTATGCCGGTAATACGAGTATGACAACATGGTCACCTCCACTGGACTTTGTGTGCACAGTGAACACCTGTTTCTGGCAGCGTCATCTCATGGCATCGTCCATGAAGGGGGAAAGCAGGGCCTGCTCGAGGTCAAGTGCCCTCAATCCAAGAGAACCTAATGCCCGAGGAAGCCTGTGCGAATGACAAGTTCTGGTCAGGCATGGTAGGAAATGTTGCCACATTGAAGAGAGACCATGCTTACTATTATCATGTACAAGGACAGATTGGTGTGACAGGGCACAGCTGGTGTGATTTTGTGATTTTCACTAATGCAGACTCCCTTGCAAAGAACATTTCTGCTGAAAAGATTTTTTTTTTATGCAAAGTTCTTGGAGGAGTACCTGCTGCCAGGGCTTCTCTACTATACACACAGGCAATAGTACCAGAGCTACTGAATAAACGAGTCGAGCGCTTTAACATGCTCTACTCGGGGATTCCAGGTACCTCCCCTACCCGGAGTACCTGAAGGCTGCGCAGAATTAGCTTCTTGTGCCAAAAGCTATTTTGTTATTCTGCTTTGTCGAGTTTCGGAAAACGTTTTAAAGTGGTGGGAAGGTCAGTAAGGCTTTTCAAAACAATTGGGAAGTGGTCACTCCCAAATGGATTGTTAATACCCTCTATGTAAAACATGAAAGCAATGATGGTGATGAAATTGATAAATCAATGCAAGTAAATGTGTTGGGTACACTAAAAAAAATGGGTACTTTGGTGTTAAAAGCACAAATTTGATGACAGTAAAAGTTGCTCAATGAGTTTTCCTTGAGAATCATCTCGTGTACTTCCCCACAGTCTGTTATGAGCATTAAAATCAAGTATTAAGAAGGGTCATGGAAGGTGGGCAATGAGCTTCTGTAGATTATTCATAAGTATGGGGTCATACTGTGGGAGGTACAGTGATTCAACAGTGATTAGACTGTCAGTAAGAAGTCGTGCAGCCACAGTCTCGAGCGGCGTGTCAAGAGGACTCTAGAACATGCTACTCTCCACTGTACAACTGCCACACCACTGGATGAGTGAGATGACGCTCAATCTTTGCGGAAAATAAGAAAGTTCCAGTATCACTGCATACTCCATGACGAGCCCTCTGAAGTGCGTGGTACCGGAGCATTGAGAAGAACACCACCAGAAAGGCAGACCTGCGCTTTTGCTCGGAGCATTTCAACAGCGATGGGGACTACCTTCGCATATCGAGTATTCTGCACGATGCCAGACAAACGATGAGGCACGTTCGCCTAGAGCCCGAAGTGGTACCTTCACTTCGACTGCCACCCTACACGATGACCACCCCGGCGAAACAGCCTGCGTCCAAACGCCCAAGAATGCTGTTAAATGGCGCTCTTATTTCAGTAAGAGATTGCAAGAACTTTTTTTAGTCTATATTTGACGAAAATGTTTCGCTTTCTAGTGAGACGAGCCAACTGACGACGTCGGCTGCTCCGAGGGCAATGTGTCTCGTAAGCACTGTTGCTCTTGCGGTCGACGACAGGCCTCTCGTGATGCAGCGGTTCAGGCCAACCCGAAAGAAGTGCAAGCGGATGTACATGGCCCCCATGCCCCCTGCCAGGGAGGACAAGGCTGTAGGAACGGATCCTCGGCAGGGAAAGAAGTTTGTCGGTAAGCATAAAAATAGGGCAGCCGGTATTTCTGCGTTCGGTGTCATGTGGTAGAATAGATTCTAAACATATTTGTATTTACCTCGCCTTGAAGATGGGAGCAATACTGGGCCTCTTTTATGATTTATCATTGGTATGACAAACTAGATATCTAAAGAGGTTACTTGTCATTTACATTCAAGAACAAAGTTGTGCATGAAAAGCCTTGCATAAGGTCTGTATGCAAAGCTTAGCGTACTCTATTCAACGAAGTCTCGCTGAGAAATGTACTTTTTGCCAGAGCACAGTTTTCTAGAAGCTTGTCCTAACTCCTGAGTCAGGCTCGGCACAAATGAAAATTGTTATTACTATTATTAGAATAGGGAATCGGATACAAAAGTCAGTTTTCCCCTTCAGACACACAAGTAAATTTTTATGCACAAGGGACGACCAGTCAGTGGATGCAAACTGAAGACTTGGACCTACTTGGCGGTACTAGCAACACTGCCACACCACAAGTGCCACCAGCACCACAAGTGCCACAAGCACACCAGTGCCACAAGCAAGTTTTCAAGTTAACATGGGATGTCATTGAAGGAAGGGAGCACGTCTTTTGTCCGAGTACCTCAGATTTCTGGACACTCACAGAAGAACTTGTCACCACAAGCAGCACCAGCAGCACCAGTGCTGCCAGCACCGCCAGTGCCACCAGCACCTCTTCAGTGTCACCAGAGAGACCTGTCCTGGCACCTGCCACTCCTATATCCATGGAGGCGGCCGAAACCTAAGTTACAACTGATTTCGAGGACAGCAAGAATCCTCTCTACGTGCCATCCGTCGAGCAAAGCTTCGTCAAGTGAGAATGCTTTCCTCCTTGGGTAGAACAGGCTAGATAGTGGCTAAGAAAATAGGATGACTGACACACAATTTGAGTAAGTAAGATTAAGATTTTAATGGCACAGCAGCAACGGAGGCCATAATGCGCCAAACAAAATGTTTATTAAAACACACAACTTGAGTAGCATCAGGAAAGCCCTGGTAACTATGGTGCAACCCACCTACATAGACCTAGTGCACCAATTAACAAGAGCGTGTGTGTGTGTGTGTGTGTGCGCGTGCGTGTGGGTGGATGGGTGGGTGTGCATAGTGTCCAATTTGTTCGCATTTGTTGCACACAGCTTTAAGCATGGAATTGGCATGGAATTGGCAAATGCCAGGCATGGAAGCGCCATCATTTTCAACAGTGCCTGCGCTATTTCGTGCCGGTTGAAGCTCCACATTCCCCTGCATCCCAGGTAACCTTTGCGTTTGTTCGCCGTGGCCTGCAGCTCAGTTTCATGTTGCTCAATGTACTTTCTTCCCGACTGCCATTAATGTGCGAGGGTCACCAGAATGTCCACCCTGGCCGTACAGTGCAAAGCCTGCAAATTTAGCAAGTCCACTTACTGGGCACACATGGCTTTTTAGCATTCCATTCAGTAAGTAGACATAGTTCCGTTTAGTAGATGAGGTGTTGCCCTTCTATGGTGGTTTCACAGTTGGCTGACATGTCTTCCTCTTTCTTCCAAGCTACCATCAACACCGGGTGAGTGGAGACAAGTTGCCCGAGGGTTTGAAGAGCTTTGGCAGTTCCCGCATCGCCTGGGCGCCTTAGATGGCAAACACGTGACCATCTGTCCACCTCTGGGTACAGGAGCCACGTATCGGAACTACAAGGGCATATCCAGCATTGTGCTGATGGCACTTGTAGACACTGACCTCAAGTTCCTGTATGCAGATGTGGCCAGGAATGGACGGATGAATGATAGCGGTGTCTGGGCTGCCACAAGCCTACGGGCGCACATTGAACGTGGCTCCGCTGGGTTCCCGGAGCCAGCACAGCTGCCAAACTCATCGAAGATGGCACCGTTTGTTATTATTGGCGACGAATGGTTTGTTCTCAAGCCATACCTGCTGAGGCCATTTCTGGCAGCTGAACTGAAGGATTTTGAGACAATGTTCAACTATCGGTGAGTACAGACTGTACTACCATTGCTGTGCCACTATCAGTAAGCTTTGCCTTGCATTTACCCTGTAGTCAGATTGACAATACATAGCTTTCGTGTCGCATCAGATAGGTTGCCATGCCCACCCTATTGAAAAAAACATTAAAAACTTCCATCGCGATCCACTGAAAACTGGTGTAATTTTGCTGGTTTTTACAAGAAAAAACTGGATTTTGGTGGATATATCAGTGGAAGACATAGTGGCTCACCAGTGTTTACAAGAAAGCACTGGATTTTGGTGGGCATTTTTCTGGAAGACAAAGTCGTTCACCGGTTTTTACAAGAAAACACAGGGATTCGGTGGATATTTTACAGGAAGACGGAGTCCTCACTTGAACGTAGTGGAATTCATCCGATTTCATTGGAACCCAATGAAGTCACTACCCAGCCGGGAATTGGATGTGTGTGGATCCACTTCAAATATAGTTTATAAAGGCCGCTTACCATCTGTCACGTTACTCGCGTGGTGTTCTTGCTGGTGAGCGGTTTTTGCACGACCGGTCGTGGTTTTTTTGTCGCAACTTCCACGGCCGAGAGGCGGGAGTCTCGATAGTCACAATCGCTTGCCGAGTCGCTTGTGGTGCTTTCATCGGGGCATACATGAGTCGGCTCCGACGCGCGCTCATCTGTGCTGCTACCAGAGTCGATTGAGTCGTGATCGTCCTCGCTATCTAGATCGTCATTAATGCTCGAGCCGTCGGATATTTCTGGTGAATTTGATGCTAAAATCGGAGCCCGCAACCTCAATGCCCGTGCCTCTTTCAGCCGGCGGACTTGGGGATTAGCAATTCTTCGCCCGTGTCAAAGTATATTTTTCGCCATTTATGTGACGGGGTCTTGCCATCGCTAGTAAAGTTAACAAAATGCAATCTTGCACATGGCATCCAGCGAAACAACGAACAAATCTGCCAAGCAAACAACGCGAACTCGGAGTACTGGTAGCGAGCAGGAACAGCAGACGGTTCCACCCATGGATATAGATATGGATATGCGGCTAGCCCCTTTTTTGTATTGCTTTGCATCGGGGGTGGGGGGTCCCAGCTACTGGATCTAGCCAATTTATCTGTTAGTAAATTATAAAAGTATGCTGTTAAGACTTACTTGACACAAAAGTTTTATTATCCTTACCTCTCACGTTAACTTAGATTAAGAAGTCGAAGGAAGCCTATCCTAAAAGGCCTAGTGACTGAACCAATGCAATCCAATCTGGACGGCTTGGTTAGCATGGTGGTTTGTTTTACTTTAGGTGAAGCTTCCGCTGGGGATTCTGTGCTTGGTCCTTTTCTTTAGTGACCCGAGGACTCTAATTACGAGCTCTGTATGCGCCTACGTGAGCATCATGTTTGCATATGTGCAGTATGAGCAGGATGGCCAGCGTGCTATCCTGTCTGTATCGCTCATAAAAAACTTCTTCCCAAAGAACGTCGGAGAGTTCAACAGGACTTTACGTGTGCAAGCCTACTGGAGGGGCGAGAAAGGCGAGGACGAAGGGTATTATCTGGCCTTTGTGAACGACATGGGAGGCCTTTGTGAACGACAGTGGGCACGGCGACACCGTCAGGAACATGCACCTAACCAAAAACTGGTTCTCTGTACAGGCTGCCCTTCTACTCAGCTTCGCTGCGTCAGCAGTCAAGTGCTTGGATCAACCTTCAACAAATTTTGCTTTGTACCATCCTCTGGTATCGAAGCCTGGTCAGCATCTGCTATCTGTGGAAGCCGTGCTGCACGTGGACCTATCATCGCCGAGTGGTTTCGTTACGTCACACACAGCAAAGCCTACAAAAAAGCGTCCAACAGTTCCAGTTCAGTGGGCACGGCGACACCGTTAAGAACATGCATCTATCCAAATACTGGTTTTCTGTACAAGTTAGTGCCCATAAGACATGTTTCCTGAGTAGTACCGTATTTACTCGCACAATGAACGCACTCGCGTAATGAACGCACCCCCCAAGTCGGCTCTCAAAATTTTGACTTTTTTTTTTCACTCGCGTATTAAACGCATCCCCAACTCCGACGTCAAAATTTTGACTCCCTCCCCCCACGCGCGCAAAATGAATGCACTTTTCTATCCTGGTGCAGCGAGATCGCGAATGCATGGGAAGCGTGGGCGAAAAAAAGCCTTGCAAAAGGCGTTAAAAAATAAAAAAAGATCCAACCGAAGCAAGAAAAAAAAACATGGAGAGGAGCTTTTTTTTGGCACAGCGCAATCTGGACTTTGGGTCACGCGCCGCGCGCAAGGAGATAAGAAAGAGAAGCGGAGAAGCCCTCGCTAAGCAAAGCGAAACGAAGCAGCTTGCGAAAGGCGGCAAAAAAAAACAAAAAAAAAGATATCCACGGAACCAAGAGAAAAAAAAAACAGAGGAGCTTTTTTTTTTTTTTTTCTTTTGCACAGCGCAGTTTGGCCGCGCGTCGGGCTCCGCGTGCAAGGAGATAAGAAAGAAAACCGTAGAAGCCCTCGCCTAAGCAAAGCGAAACGAAACAGCTTGCGAAGAAAAAATCATAAGGGAGAAGAGCGGCAAAAAAAAAATCCAGGGAACCAAGAGAAAATAAAAAGGAGCTTGTCTTTCCTTTTTTTCCTTTTTTTTTGCACAGCCCAGTTTAGTCGTGCTCTGCGCGCAAGGAGATAAGAAAGAAAAGCGGAGAAGCCCTCGCCTAAGCAAAGCGCACATAATGAAGGCATCCTGCCCTCGCCTCCTATTCGCACTTTGGAAAGAGAAGCGAGAAGCCCTCGAAATGAACGCACTTTTCTATCCTGAATGCATGGGCAGCGTGGGCAAACAAAACAACTTGCGAAAGGCGAGGGGGAAAGGGGGGGGGGGGAACCAACAAAAAAAAAACAACACGGAAGCAAGAAAAAAAAACATGGAGAGGAGCTTTTTTTTTTTTTTGCGCATTCCAGTTTGGTTTCGGAGTCGCGCGTCCCGCGCAAAGAGATAAGAAGTTACGTCGATTTTTCGGGATAAAAGGGCCGTTCATTATGTGAGTAAATACGGACACAAAAATTTTAATTCGCGTAATGAACGCCCCCCCTAACTTTGCATCGATTTTTCGGGAAAAAAAGTGCGTTCATTCTGCGAGTAAATACGGTAATAGGTTTATTGTGATTGTACCATGCTCACGGACTCTTTGTTGTATTGCAGTTGAGTGTTTTGATGCTTGCAAACTTTTAATCTGCAGTGATGTTAATCGAATCCTGGCCCAACCGTAGAGGAAATGTTCGAAACACTAATGGATGGCCAAAATGCAATTAAAAATACCTCCTCGAAATGCCTGGAATGTATAACTAGGGAATGTCACAGGGACTTTTTGCCTAGAGTATATCATTAGGGAATGTCAACTGAATATGTAGTGCGAGGCGGTCCACAACGGTGGGCAGATGGAGAAGGAGGGCCTTATTAGGTCCCTGGACTTCATCAAGGTGAAGGACCTCACAGTGTGATCTCTGAACACAGATCGGCACTGTTCCATCACCAAACACATAAGAGCAGGAAGCAGCCATTCTGTACTGCTTCGATATCTGGCATGTCTCAAAAAGTAAAATTGTTAAGGATTCAATGCCAGTGTGCAAACAAACAAACCACACGACATCGGCACTTTTTTCATTTTGCTCTTACATCGTCTTGACGAGCCCGAAATTTGATTGTTTATGTTAGGGCCTCGAGTGAGCACTAGCTGCTGCACTAGACATGTTGATGACACCCTGTACATTCTAAGAGAAAATCTTAAAAAATTGGCTTTTGCTTGTTCATATGCTAACCATATTGCAGCATGTACCTTTGTTGTCTCCCTCTTAGTCTCGTCCCTGTCTTGAAGTGCTATCATGTTCTCAAAGTTTCAGTACCGACTCGCCCAAGTATCCGCATTTCTCTTTATAATCTCTTCTCATGCTTACAGGTTCTTGAGGAGTTCTGGAAACTTGAAACTTCCTCACCAGTCTACTATATAACGTGTTTGTACTTACAAAGTTAGCCTAGCGGCTGAGCAGCAAAGTACTTGTCTCTTATCATATGCCAAAAAGCTGGTTACCATGATGAAGCATCACGAAAGGACAGTCGTACTCATGATGGATGAAATTAATTCGCAGCCCTATTTTGACTACAAAGGCGGATCAGTTGTCGATGTTGCCAGTAACAGCCCAAATGCAGCGAAGACAGCACACGTCTTCATGATGCAAAACCTGCTTTCGTCCCAGAAAAATGTTGCCCATATTCTTCCAGTTATCAAATCAATGTGCAGCAGCAGCACACTGTTCTTCGCAGCATCATTACTGAGCTGGAGAACGTCGGCTTCATGTGATTGCTGTCATCACAAACAACAAATCCATAAACAGAAAAACAATGTCCCTTTTCAATACACCACCAGAACTTTGCAGTGTCTATCGTGCGTGCTGAAAGTGACCTGCTTGGTGCTTTCGTTGGCCTCGTGCAATACACGAGGGCAACAAACAGCGCCCTATGCTCCAATTCCTCCCGCAGACCGCCGGGCCTGCCTCGCACATAGGGCTCTTCCAATATGCCTATGTGGAGCACAAGTTCATCTGCTTTTTGCACAGGGGCTGCAATGATGTCAGAATGCCAACCTCTTATTGGCCGAATAAAAAAAATAGTGGGTAGACCTAAAAGCATTTAGCATTGAGGCCTACTCACTATCCTTTCAATCAAAGCCAATCAGAGCCCGGCATCGTCCTGACGTAACCGCAACAACTGCGCAAGAAGCAGATGACTAGCTCTCCACATAGCCTGCCAATCTCCAGTCCGGTGACATACAAAACTTCTCGAAGAAGGTCGTGCTCCGCCTGACAACGAAGCGCGTCATGAACAGACGTCCGCATCCCGCTCGGCTCAAACGACGACCGTCACAAGGCCCAAGTCCTAGAGTCGTTGCCCGAAAGATCAGTCGAAGTCTTTTCGATCCTCCTCTGCTCCTCGCCGCACCAGCTAGTGGAGGAGCTGCTGAACCAGTTCCATACGACGAAGTGCATGAGAGAGGTCTCGATCGCCGGTAGCGTCTGAGCTCAGAGGGCTAACCGAATCCTGACTCCTGCACTGCGGAAGGAAGGGAAACTGCACAAATGGAGGGTAAAGATTCTTAGGGGCCAGTCAAAGCGGGTGGAGCGACCTTACCTTCCGATGCAGACATTCCCGGGTCAAGTAATGCAGAGATATCGTGACGAAATATGGAACGTTCCAGTTACGACTGCCATGTATCCACCTGTGCAAATATTAGGTCACCCTCATGACCCCTTAGTCGCAGCACTGGACAACTGCTTCACGGAACCAGGCTGACTTCGTGTTTGTCGAAGGCCATTCGGTTCACTTCGATCCATACTCTTTAAACCATGTCCATCCTCAGATAATCAATGGGCGATGTCAAACATCTTCAAGTGAACTCATCAACTGAGCTGCTCTGTGGTTTCAGACTTCAATCAAGCCCGGACTATGCTCTCAGGTCAAACGGACATGAGCAACGAGGTTTTTTGACAAGGGGGTAACATTGGGAACATGACCTTATTCGACTTGGACACTCACCCGAGGCATCTCAGAGTCCTGTCTCATCCAGTATTGTGAAATCAAGAAAATCGGACTGTATGACGGAGAATATGTTCGTATCAACACGACTAACAAATACCAGCACATCTTTTCACACTCACACTGCCCCACTGCGCCCTGGGAACAGAAGCAAAGTTCTGATCTACCCACGACAAATTAGAACAGGTTGAGTTCAACATGAAGGAAAAACAGGTGCGTTTAAACTGCATCCAAGCTCTATCTCTAATCCAGAGTACACAATCTGCCAGTCCTACTCAACTGGCCCTTCTGACCATCCCCGTTTCCAGGAAATGGGGTGGCATGCAGAATTCACAACCAGAAGAAAGAGCAGGCTCACATATAAGTACCGTATTTACTCGAAAATAGGCGACTCCTATTTATTGAACCCACTGAGAAAAAAAAAAAAAAAATTCAAATATAGGTCGACCTTTTTTATTTTTAAGAACAGGGGAAAGTTTGGGCAAAAGAAAGAAGCAAACCTTTATTTACAGCACTCTCAGCTAAATCACGGGGCGATGCCAAAAACTTAATCACCATCAGAACTTCTGGACATGTCATCGTCGTCCGAAGCTTCGTCAGCTTGGTAGACATCCTCGCAAATTCGCAACAATACCTAACTGACACCGTTGTAAAATGATGACAAGAAGAAATGAAAGAAGGTGGAGACGGGCGAAGCGACGAAAGACAAAATACAAAGACGCAAGCAACGCCGCAAGTCGAGTCGCCATGAGCAACACATCAGCGGAGCTGGCCGAGCCGCCGCAAGCAACAAACAAAAGTAATCTCCGTTTTTTTTTTTTTTTTTTTTTTGTGTGCGAGGATGGGGGACAAAGTGCATGGCGCATCGCGTTCTCTCCCTCCCCTTCCCCGTTGCCCAGCGCGGGGAACGCAACAGGCGCGATGGCGAAACCCGACGCCCGAGGGATGCGCGCGAGAGCGGCAGCGGCGCGGCCACCGCGGGCGGGCCGTCGACTGCTGCTGTTTCGGTTGTTTTCGTGCGCCAAAAGCTTTTTGAAACAAAAAGCGGCGCGGCCCTACGGCAACGCGGGCTCGGTGACACGATAGCTCCATGCCCCCGGTAGGGTCGCAAAATTTGGTCGCGAATGTAGGTCGAAATTCTTTGGTCACGATTTCCGAAAAAAAAAAGGTTGACTTATATTCGAATAAATATGGTATGTTCCCATATACAACATTGATGTTTCTGGAAAGTCGGGAATCACTGGGGAGTTGGCCACCCAGAAACCAATTACCTGGATGGTTTGGGTGCCTCCAAATTACACAGCTGGCTCATCTAGTAGACCAAATGGGGTCACCGGATTACTTCCCAGGAAAGTAGTTATCCCCCCATCTGGAATTCTTCCCTAAAATGTGTGGCATGAAAAATGGAGGGGGGGGGGGAGAGGCGTGGCATTGACAAAGGTATCATTCTTCACCGCACTTCAGGTGCTGTTGGCCGCTTACCTGGTCACCGGATTACGTGGAACACCAACCGTCAAACTACTCATCAGACACTGGAATGATTAACCTGGACCACACGCTTCCATTTCTACCGCTGACAGAGCAATTCATTTTGGCACCAAGCCACTTGTGTCTGGCAATCTGGCACCTCGTAAAATAGACCCTTTGCGAAAATCCCAAAAGCCTGCGCGTGCCCTGCAATGAATAATGGGAGTCATCGGTAGGCTCCCCCCCCCTCCCATCGGCTTTCCTCCCGCTATTACATGGCGTACGGAAGCAGGCGCAGGTCACCAAGGACGTTTGAGCAGCCGGGAGCTGAGTCGGACGAGCGACAAGCGCACGGAAATTGGAGAGGGTATCGCATTGGCTATCTTGTGAAGCTGCCCCTTTCTCATCCCTCTCCTTTGTAGCGGCTCTGTCGTCTGCTGCACCAATGCTTCGTCGACCCTAGTTTAACCGTGCCGCGGTTGCGGTGCAAAATAAGTGGATTCGGTGACACTGCAAGACGTGAAGGTAAGTTACGACGAATAACGTATTCAAGTAAGTGAATAGCTTCACCTGTCGCGATGAGTTTACGCTGCCACTGATATGGTACGCCGCCAATGATGTAAGACGTCCTGCTGGATAGGCGGTATGGTGGATGGCGGCGACGGCTGCTGGCGGTAGCTACCGCAACTCACGCACAGTCGTGGAGGTGGAACAAAAAAGTGCGTGATCTGTACCGAGGGTTCCTGAAAATCCCTGCCGTCGTGGTGCTGCACACTTTTTAACAGGTCAACTGGCATCTTCAAAAGCCCGACCGCCAGGACAATCAGTTGGGGCGCGGCATCAACAAGGGAACACCGAAGCCATTTTTTTATGCACTTCAGGTGCCATTGGCTGCAGTCCTCGCAACGAGATGATGTGGAACAACACCAACCGCCAACTACTCATCCGACACCAGACCGATTACCCTGCAACCAAAAGCTTGGTTCCACGGTGCCTTCTCCGCAATAAGCCTTTGTCAAGTAGCGGGCACCTTAGCCAGAATTTGAACCTGCCACCCGGGGAACCGTAGGCCGGCAGTTTGCCTCGGAGCCATTGAAGCTGCCATGGTCACTACAGTGGCAGACGAGAAAATTTTCTTGAGAAGGCAAACACTCCGGGAGCAATGATCACTAGGCCTAGTCAGCACTAACCACTCCCATCCTATTAATAAATGTACCTATTTTCCTGTCATCTAAATATTGCCTCTGTGTTGCTCTTCTGCATTGGGCATGCAGCAAGGCAACTCCTTCACAAGGCACACATATCTTTGATTCAGCCTAACACTGCAAGGGGACGATCCAGTAATCCAGGCCATAGAAGGACACTGCAACTTACAACAGTGCCGGCAGAGGGCACCCAGTCCCCCTACAGCTCTGGATCCGCCTGTATTTCATTTGTCAAATCAGCCCTCAAAGTGCAGAGATATGCAGCATATCTCAAAAAGCCAGAGGCAGAATTCAGGAAGAATGTCTTGTTAAAAGGATTTTGCTAAGATGTTTGAAAGTTCTGCATGTCGTAACAAGTCACAAGACCGGTATTCACAAACGCATTCTTGGGAGCAGGAAAATGACACTCTCTAGGAGGGAAATTATAACTTTTGGTGTCCCACAAGTTTCCAAACACTGCAAGAGTGGCCTGTTGCTATGGCGAGTGTCTTCGGCTACACAAACAACCAATAGGCCCTTCCCGAAAGTCAGTCAAGCAACACTGAGAAACCGAAACCGCCGCCATCAGAGCAGCGTAGCACTCAAAGCGGGCTATGGTGGCTAGGGCATCTGCGTGTGTAGGTACCGCCGGTACCGCTGACGTTGGCTCATCAGCTTCGCCTTGGAGCATTAGTCTTATCACGATTCCATGGAGCTTCAATGAACAGAAGATTGAGGCCTACTGCGCGTCG
This sequence comes from Ixodes persulcatus, assembly GCA_013358835.2. Classification (NCBI taxonomy): domain Eukaryota; kingdom Metazoa; phylum Arthropoda; class Arachnida; order Ixodida; family Ixodidae; genus Ixodes; species Ixodes persulcatus. The sequence goes on from JABSTQ010007249.1 coordinate 13,816, forward strand.
AGATTGGCGTCCAGCCGTCAAGTTGCCCGAAGCCAGAAGTTTCTCACCGAGGCCTACGTAGAGCCTTCGTCGATTCGAGTGTACAGGTAAACATTGAAGCACGACTGTTTATTGTCCCCTGTTTCGACCTAAATGCGAGGGAATCCAAAGTTACAAGCGTAAGCATCGGGCTGTGAGCGTGCCAGCTACGTGCGCGCGCACTTGTGTCGTCGAACGCATTGAAGAGCGTTAGGAATCATGCTTGCACTTCCATCTTCGGCATCTTCCGCACTGGGAAAACATGGTGAAACGAAGCATAGTCGTTGCTTTCTCACAGTTTGACATGATGTTGCGAGACTCAGTGGCGTGCGAAGTGACGAGTGGGGGGCGGAGTTCAAAACGGAATCGCTCGTCTCGCACGTCTGTTTTGGTTGTGTTGTTTCCAGAGCTGGTGGTTTCCCGTTGACGATTCAGTTTGTTTGCACGATCACGCTTGCGCAAAAGATAAAACGACCGAGTCTATACAACAAATTTCCAGAGTTTTAAGATCATGTCGCTTACTTTTATGAACACAATACATTTCCTCACTAAACTATCTATGAAGCACATATGTGTGAACAAAAATGCTAATGATCACATTTATTTTTATTCATTTCAGCTCAACTACAGGTGTTCACGCCAAAGCAAGTTGCTTCAGAAGCCAAAAAAAAACAGCAAAGCCTTACCAGGTTTCTGTGAACCTCCTGCAGAGTGGAGTTGTGGAGGGTGCCGACTGTGAGTGTGCAGCTGGCAAAAGTGGGGCGTGCAACCACAGTCTGGCCCTCCTTAAGCTTCTCGCTTTGTTAAGAGCGAAGGACTATGAAGAAGTTCCCCCTGCAGTAGCCTGCACTGAGTTGCCCCAGCAGTGGCACCGTCCACGGGGGGAAGCAGTCGCCTCCACAAGCCTCCAGTCGGTCGACTGGAGAAGTGTTCGAGAGGACGGGCTGGAAACCCCTATCACGTCCAAGTTATATGACGCCCAAAGAAACGCGATCCACTTTAGCGACAGAATGGCCTCAATCCAAACCCTTGGAGAGAGTCTCTATTCAAGTCAAGCCTCGCCCTTTGCAAAGCGCCTCCAAAGGGCAACTGCTGCTGATCCGGTCAAGACGAAGTTTGGCCTGGCTCCGGTTGGCAGTGTCCTGTCCTACCAGCAGGCGCTGGTGCCTTTTGGATACGAGACCTTCATCAGCCCGGAGGTGGGCCAAGTCCAGGAAAGAAACCGAGCGCTGCCTTGTGAGCCGACCTTCTTCGACGCCTGCATAAACTGGAAGATGTCCGGGCTGAGCCTTCCCATGGAACAAGACCTGCTCCTAAGGTACCATATCTTTTTACACATAGCTGTGTTCTGATGCTTACAACAACACCGTTCATGTGGCAAATATATATCAAGGAACAAGAAAAACAAAGGCAGACCAAGACAGCCTCAGAGAGTAATCTCCACATCATTCATTTTCAGATGTTTATTGCAGGCACCAGCAAAGCAAACACCAATAAATAATATTTTGATGCTCGATTGCATCTTCGCAATGGATGTTGATATTGTCATGGGTGGTGATCAAAAGAAACAAAAATAAACAGGAAGGAGACACGTTTAATAAAGCAAACTTGTGCCCAAAACAAAGGGTTAAATAGAAAAGGTGTCGTAAGCGAACGACGATGTCAGCGAAGAGGCAGAATCCGGCGCTAGCGTAAGACTGACCACGGCTTGCCACGCAGAGCTCCTTTTGTACACGCGTGGGCTTCTGGAACAATCGGCGTAGAACGTTCAGCACGAAGCCATAAAAAAGCAAATTATTCCGTCAAGACTTATCTTCCAGTTCTGCTTGACTAACCCTCAACGTGGAATTATCATTTAAAAGGCAGCAACTTGTTGGCGCAACGTAACTAGCTCTTGTTGGACGACCTCAAAAGCGGTGCTTTTGGTCTCGACAGCAGATAGTCTCTTATCAATTTCCGTGACTCTACCCTAAATTGGCTTCTGAATTTTTTAAATCTCATTTACAGATTTTATTAGGTCTAACTGTTCATTATTCATTTTTATCGTACGAGCGTTGACACCTTGTAAGAGAGTGAAGATATCATTAAATAGTTTTAGTTGTGCCTCTGTCATGGAACCTAGTTCCTGAGACCGCGTGGGGCCGGGATTCAGCTCTACGTCCCCAGACTAGGCTAAGTTGGCTGACCACGTCAACACACTGCTCAAGCAAAGACAGCAAAATCCCCGGGCACGGGAACAACATCAAGCATAGATTGTTTGATTTTTTTGCGTACGAAAGGGTGGAACAAGTACTAACCTGCACAAGCAAGCGCACGGTGTTAACGAGCCGCATCGCGTTGCTCTTCCCATGCCTACTCAAATTGAATGGATCCCAATCTAAACCGAGCGCTATTCCTGCCAATATGTCTTTTGTTTTCATATATCTGTTGCCTCTCCTTTCAACTGCAATACCCTCACTATAGATATCTTTTACTCCTTTGTCGCATTTCAGATCATGTACGCTGAGACTCCTGAAAAGCTCGAGGCTGCCATAGAGGACATGCAGGCCAAGTCCCACCAGGCCTACATCACACGAGTGATGAGCTTCCTGAAATGCAAGACCGAATGGGTGCTCCTTTTCCGCAGTGACCTCACCACAAGAGGTCATAACACAAACAACTTCGCGGAAGCATCGATTCGGGCACTGAAAGACATTGTACTCCAGAGACGCAAAGCGTACAATGTGGTCGCCCTCATTGACTTCGTCGCCTCCGTCTGGGAGAATTACTTCTGCAGAAGGCTCCTGGCACACGCTTACAACAGGAAACCTATGCACCAGCTGCAGTACAACAGGCTGCTCAGCCGGATGCCTGCCCCTGCTGCTCAAGCCATCACAGCGCTTGACACCCACACCTACCAGGTCCCCAGTGGAACGGCTGATGGCAAGGTGTGCGAAGTCTACAGCGACGTGGGAATGTGCACCTGTGCAGTTGGGTGGCAAGGTGCCTTCTGCAAGCATCAGGCCCTTGTAGGGCCTGATGCCTTCTCTTTTCTTCAAAAAAAGAAAAAAAAAGGGAGAGGAGGAAAGGGAGGAGAGAAGAATACCGCGATTGGCTGACGCAGTCATGTGGTTCCAGTCTACCCGGGTACGCTGCCGCGCTCTTCTCGGTGCATAACACTCAAAGGGAACTTTGCAGAGAAATCCTAAAGGGCCATTTGCCTGAGACAGTCCTATCACGGGTAGGCTGACTACTTCTCAAGCTTCCCTTGCAGACAGGTTGTGTACCATTCTTTAGCAACTTTCTACAGTACTAGCCAACAGTTTTTTGTTACGCTTTCTTCACATTTTTTGTTGGGTGTATTTGTGCGCCTTGTGTTGCACTGCCAGTGCTCCTGATGTAAACTTGCTTTTGTGCGTACCTGAAATAAATGGATGGATCTGTAAACTTGTGTGCAAAAATGACGGCCAGTCATACACCAAGGGGTTTTCTTGTCGGGTCTGCTGCATATGGTCGACCATGCTGATCGTCTGAGAATGTCTTGCCTCGGTTTCAGAAAAATTAGGCATTCCATATTTCGACTGCACATGGCCCAGGGGAGGTCGTGCGGCCAGAAGTGCCAGTATTCTGTAGTGGAAATTTAGGTTGGTGGAACCTCACAAGTGCATGACCAAGAGGACAGACTGAGATGACAGTGCCTATTTTTGTAGCTTCTGGAAAAGGAAACCTCAATGGCAATGTTTAAAGCTGTGCCCAACATGCAGTGCATCTTTTTGCAGCTGCATTTTGAAAACCCCGTTGCTGAAGCCAAGTTCACGCTAGCTGAGATCGGCCTCCCTTCATGTCTAGGCTACCTGTTCACCACTGCCTGGTGCCAGCTGGGCCAGCTTTTTGTAGTCACAAAGAAGGATGGAGGTAAGACAGGCAAAGCCAACCCTCGCACTGTGTCTAGCACAGGCTCCAAGTCACTCGGGCGAAGCTATCAGTGGCTTGCAGACATGTGTGCATACAATCCTTTGCAGATAATCCGAGGTGAGCATAGCTAGGACAAATCTGACACCTGCTGTCTGCAACATGCATGCACACAACATAGTGGGCATGTGTGCATATCACATTGCAGGGGCTAAGGTAAGCACAGCAAGGACAACCCTTGACATCGGTGGCACTGAGCGCGGCGGAGCGGCGTGAGACGACGACATCGGCTCCCGCTTCGACGAGTCAAATTGTGCGTCTAATTTGCTTAACTGTGGACAAATTTAGTATCAACGTGTTCGCAAGTGGGAGAGCTACAAGTGGACACCGGACTCTTGACCATCGAACCAGGACTTTTTGAACTTCGGGGACTTTTCACTCCGGGCGCGGCCGCGGGCCGCTAAGCCTGACCGGCGACCACGCCGGCGAGGTGCCTCTCCGAGGCGAAGATGGATACCAATGTGATTTCCAGCGCGGGAAACAAGGTCGTCGAGGTTCCAGGCATGAATTTGGCCCCGGTGACTGCGCAGGATGGTTACAAGTAAGAATCGGCAAGAAAAACGAGCCTATATCGAGTGTCCATATGGCACGTAAAGCGTCGGCGAAAGCCACGAGGGCCGCTAGAATACCAAGCATCTTGCCCAAGGAGGAAACTAAGGTCATTGTATGTCCGCGCGGAGGATTGGATCTAGCCAAAACTCCTAATAGTGAACGTGATTTCGGCAATTAGGACGGCGGCCAACCTCTCATCGGTTGAGACGGCGTTGGATACCCAGTGCCCGAAAATACCACAGAACATTATGGTGATCAGCACACCGGACGAGCAACGAGCGAGACGCTACGCCAACATCAAGAGCATCGTAGTCGGAAGCAAGACTTATGAGGTAGGAGCCTACGCGGCCGCTCTGCACGGAACAGTGGAGGGCGTAGTAAAGGGCATCCCGCCAGAAGACTCGGCGGTATTCCAATTGGTTCTCTTCCCTCCTCCCTTTCCTCCTCTCCCTCTTTTTTCCCCTTGCCCCCCCGGGCATCCAGGCAACCGGATACACGCATCGCGGACAATGAGGGTGATGCAGCGGCACCAGAAGATTGCGACGAGACCATGACGACCACAGATATGATGGATATCGTGCGGAAATTCCGCATATTCCTCGGTCAAAGCGCCACGGCGACCGAATTGCTCCACAGGAATGTGGATGAGTTGGAGTCTTTCGTGCTGCAAAGTTTGTGCTGCAAGCATCAAAAACAAAAAAAAATCACCGACTACTTTAAATAAATGTGCTTTGTCTGATGTTGACTTGTGCATCTTTGTGAAATACGAGTTCAAGGACCCACCATTATTGTAAAGGTAGGACGTTTTAATCATTGGAAAATAAGTAATAATGGTTAACTTCGCGGTTTTCACTATAACAACATTTCAGAATAACGAAAAATTTCCCGCGGCCCCCTGAAGTTCGTTATACCGAAATTTCACTGTAGGCACTTTTGGTTGGTCTCTTTAATAATGATAAAAAGTATGGCTATTCAGAACATTTTTTTTTCTTACTTCAGTTAAATGAAACTAAACTGGACAAAAACTATAAACGTCAGAAATAGCCATGGCAGTCTGACAACTGTGAAAGAGAGCAATAGCCAAGCTACCATAGCCTAACCAAGCCAATCCAACAATAGCACATATTCCCGTGTAAACGACGTCACTACATCTAATTGTAGATCAGCAATGGAAACTGTCAAGAAATGACAGCACAATGCACTTTCGCTCGCGATGAAAATCAAGATAATTCGAGAACTTGATCGCAACAAACTTACGAATACTGAAATCACCAACAAGTTTGGGATCCCCAAACCCACGCTGTCAAGGATATTGAAGAACAAAGGAAATATTGAAGAAGCCGTCAAGCTTGGGAGCTTCATGCTTCATGACGGACCGTATGCGGATGCGGACAATGGCGTACAAAGGAATTAAGGAATTGCTCTGAAGCAGCTGCAACGAAGAATTAAAAAATTCAAAAGCCTGCATCTGGACATGTTTTACATTGCCAAGACGCATAAGGATCTGTGCCCATTTAGGGCCAATGTTACTGAGAAGGGCACTGGTCAGCGTCAGGTGGCATCATATCTCCAGAAGCAGGTATCGCCCTTGACATCGGAGATCCTTACTGAGTTTCCAACTCGAAGGCGGTGGCCGAGTTTTTTTTTTTTTTTAAAGATAATGAGGCAGGAAAATAGTCGGCTTTCAGCGTGGATGTAGAAGACTTGTTTTATCCTTTGCCCCACAACCAGTTGTTATCCTCGGTGCGGTTATGCATTGAGTCCAACGGGGAATTAGAATTCAGAAACTCTAGCAGTGTGACCCTTGAAGGTTTCCTTGAGCTGTTACTATTTTTTTTGAGCTCCATGATGGCTGGCTGGCGCCATAAGATCTTTCTTCAGAAAGGAGGCGTGAGCATTGGGTCATGCGTGACACCGATCTTGAGTGAGATTTTCCTTGGTGGAGTTGACAGAGCTATAAAAAGTGCCCTAAGTTCTTCCATGGTGGAAAAAGTGTTCAATACGTGCGCAACTTTTTAGTCCTCCATGAAGGTGATGATGGATGTGTCATTTGGAACAAGGTCTTGGTTGATTTTAGTAAGTGTGGTGGAGGCCTAAGTTTCACATTTAAGGAACCTACAGGGGTGCTTAAATTTTTGGACCTGTCAGTAAGCCGGGGGGAAAACGCATGCTGATCTTACAGACCCCATTCCAAGAAGCCCATTCTTGACTAACGGTCTTCACATTCAAAAGTTGTAAAGAGAGGCATTCCTGTCGTTTGTTTTTCTTTGGGTTTTAAGAGTTGTGCTCCCACACGATGCCACAGTTTCCAGAAGCAAGCAGGGAGACTAATTGTGTCGGGGTTTCCGGTAACCCTTCTGATGGACATAGTAAGTTTTTTTTTTTGTTTTTTTTTAAAGGCTAAAGGTGTGAAAAGGGGCAAAGAAAAAAAATTGACAGAAAAAGCATGGTCATCGTTCCATATCTTTGTCGCATCTCTCATTACCTGAAAAAGGTAGGAGGAAGGTACGGGGTACCAATGGTGTTCTCGGCACCTCAAAAATTGAGCCAAGTGTGTTCTAGGGTTGGTAATGGGGTATCCACACGAAGGAGAAATCCGCCACATTCCTCCGGGGAGTGCGCATCACGTGAGACATACGTCATCCCTTTTTGAAGCCTCGCGGCGCCGTTCTCCTCCGTGGCAGAGCCGCGGAGGCTTCGTACAGTCAGCACGAAAGCTCCGCAGGTGGGTGGCGGAGCCGAGGACGGATTTTTTCAGGTTGCTGACGTCACGACATCCGTCCGCGGAGTTCTCCTTCGTGTGGATACCCCTTAAAGGGGTACTCCGGCCGTTTTTTGAGCTACCTAAACAAATTGCATTTTCTGACTACCCGGACTTTAGTCGTCAAGGTATGCTATTTATTTTCTCGAAATTCAAAATAGCAATTGAGAAAACCGTAAATGAAGATGATGCCGAAACCAGCATTCAAATATTCGCGCGCTCTTCGGTGGTGTGACGTCACACATGGTACAGACTTTCAAGTCGTGCATGTAGTACAGAGTATTTCGAGTGTTTTTTGCGTTCTTCTCGGTGAATCAGTTACCAAACATTCTTTTCCCACCATCAAACGTCTTGTAATCAGTTGGGAACATGGCTTACTGCCCACTTTGTACCATTTCTGTCGTCACACTTCAATGTTGCCAGTAGGGGCTCCAGGTTTGAGAAACACGATGAAAACAAAATGAGAAAATTCAATAATTTCGCGAATTTTTTTTCTTTTCACAGAATACTTCGGGAACTCGTAGAACCATGTCTATCGGTGTGTTGACCCAATTTTGAGGCAAATCAGCGACCATCAAAAAATCGCCGGAGTACTCCTTTAATGGTGATAGCCGTCCAAAAGCCAAGTACACTACAGCGCACTAAAAACCATTCGTGACTTGTGTTTTACCAGTTGTTCACAAAATCTCCGTATCTTGTAAGAAGTTTTATGTGGGCCAGACGAGCAGGTGTCTGAATGACACGCTTAGAGAGCATTTTTATTCACTGGTGGCCACTGTTGGGCCTGATTTCCGGAAAGCTGATGTCCTGGCCAAACACAAGTAAAAAAACGAGAGATTATAGAAGCATTTTTTATTTCCAGTTTGGGGGACCTATATGCGAGAGCACCGTCGGTGGTTCGGTCAGATAAAGAGGTTTGCATTTTGCAAGCCAATATGAATTTCATTCTTTGAAGTGTTTCAGCTCCAAAGCTAGTGTGATGCTTGATAAATGAGTAGGTGGTTAGCAATGTTATCGGTTTTAGTTTTTTTTATTGTTTTTTTTATGACTTTTTCACTAATAAAGGTTTTGTTGCGAGTACAGCTTCGCCTTGTCGTGTATGTTTCTTCACCTCGTCTTCGTCGTTTGAGTTGTTTTCATCATGTATAGCATACACGTTTCCCCAAGTACAATTCACTGACATCAAGGACTACATCGAGCATGCAACTAGTTTCCCGACAAGGCTCAAGGCATACGAATCCCTGGAGACTCGTAACTACACCTCGCGAGTGGCTGGGTTTAGAAGTATTTTACAAAGGTGCTGCAGGATGGTAACATTGTACTTCTTAGCAAGCGGAAAGTTACGAGTCACTTGACAGTCCCTTCAGTCCCTGACCCCAAGGCAAAACACTTACATTGTTGATGACTTCAATGCTCACATTGACTATACATTGAACTAACCATTCCTATTCCCTCTAACAAACTGACCACCTCCTGCTCGACATCATGGAGATCTGAGAGTATACCCAGGTATGCAGCAAGCCATTGTACACATCTACAAGAGGCTTCCTTTCTCAGATTGGCTTTTCTTAGCAACACAGCCCTCACGTCAGAATGTGGTTAGAAGCCCAGTCTCACTGGTTCTGACCATATCCACGCCCAGACAGTGTTTTCTGTGCCAGAATTCGGCCGATATACCAGGCAAGTCCCGAATTTTTCTGAGACTGACAGGACAGACCTGACCACACTCATTCATCTGGCCCCATGGTGTATGATACTAAATGACCTTTGACGGACATCACGTAAGAGACTGAGCTGGATTTTATGGATGCCATTGAATGCGACCGCATTCCTGCGAGATCTGTCTCCAGTCGTGGTAGGCCTCCATGGATCACTGAAGAAACTGTTCGCCTCTTACATCGTAAGAGGAAACCAGTGGCGTAGCCAGAGGGGGAGGCTTGGTGACTAACGTTTCTTTGGCCTCTCTTACCTTCGCAGACGGAGAGTTGTCTTTCGTCTGTCCCCAACTGAGCAGACGGCCCTGGTGGCCCTTGAGGGAAGCACGCAAACACGTGCCATCTTCCTCCTCTTCCCCTCTCCTCCTTTCCCCAACCCACTATCTCCCCATCTTACCTCTTTCCCCAAAAGCGCTGGACAGAGGTCCTTCGGACGGCATGTGAATGAATGTTTCTCGAGAGTTAAAAGAGCTGTTGCGTCTGCGTTTTGTCCACCTTTCGAAGTAAAATACACAAACACACAACACTGAACTCAATAACGTACATATATATGCATACCATTTAGTCAAAATTAAAGCGCCAAGGACAAATATTGCACCTCTACTCATCCTGTGCAGCCGGTGGAGAACTGATTATTGCGCACATGTTGGAGAACAAGCAAAAACTCATTGAGTGTCGGTACCGTCTGACGTCTGTTGAAGAGTTTCTACGACGCGCTCTCCAATTGGACGACATGCACAATTTTGAAGCACGGAAACATGCGGAGGAAATGGAAAAGAAGTACATGGGTACCCACAACAGGAAGCTGGCTAAGCTGATACCAAGGCCCCCCGCTTTGCAGACAACCACGGTCTACAACCTGTCTAAAAAACAACTCTCTGAAAGTCATGCAAGCCTTCTCGCTAAAGGTCTTGACTCCGCACTAGCCCCACGTGTCGTCCCCAAGAGATATCATAATTGAGATTGAAGAGAAGCTACACCATCTAGAAGATACTACTGGGATAAATCTAGCACACAGTCACATAATGACCGCATTAAACAACGCAAAGGCAACCCCTTCCAATTTAAACAAGCAGGAACAATCGGCACTCCGGCACCTCAAATCTGACCAATCAATCATCATCCTTCCGGCGGATAAGGGTAAGGGCACTGTCATACTTGACAAAGAAACCTATCATGATAAAATGATGGATATTCTAGGAATACCAAGCATTCTGCGTTGTTAACACGGGACCCAACCCCGAAATCGGAAAGATCCCTGGTGGACCACCTCTGTGGTCTAAAAAAAAGAAAAGCTGCATAGATGACGTAATCTACCGCCGTCTTTTTTCTTCCGACGGGTCTACTCCCAAAATGTACGGTCTCCCGAAAATCCACAAACCTGAGTGCCCATTACGCCCGATTGTTTCCTTCATTGGCTCTCCAAATTATAACCTGTCCAAATATTTCGCTGTATTAATTTCGTCCCTAACTGGAAATAGCAACCTGACTGTTTGGAACTCTAAAGAGTTTGTGGGCCCAGTACGAGATGAGGTCCTCAACGAGAAAGACATAATGGTGTCATTCAATGATGTATCCCTGTTTACGAGTGTCCCGACTGCCGTCGCTGTTGAGGTCGCCGAAACACGCTTACAGCAAGATGATACGCTTTCAGGCGCGCACCTCGCTCACTGTAGAGGACATTATTGTTCTCCTACGCTTCTGTCTGAACCAGATCGAAGGCTGTCCTATGGGTAGTCTTATATCTATTTATTACTATGGCCAATCCCATAATGGAACACATTGAAGAAGTTGTCCTAAAGTTGACTGCATGCACAGTGAAGTTTTATAGACGGTTTGTTAATGACACCTTTGTGATTTTAAATCAAGACGATGTTAGCGACTTTCACCTGATTTTGAATAGGGTGGATCCGGCAATCCAGTTCACTTGCGAGTTAGAAAAGAACGCACTACCGTTCCTCGATGCGAATGTGAGCACGAGTCAATACGCTGCACCCTCCTGCCTTTAGATGTCGGGACAACCTTCAAGCCGCATGTAAGGCTACGCAACCTCCTTTCCAAACCGAAAGACGAAACACCTCCCGAATCCCAGAACGGGGTGGTGTACAAGTTGAGTTGTCGGGAGTGACACATCGTACATCGGGGAAAACGGCCGCAAGCGAAGCACCTGCTTCAAAGAACATAAAAGAGACGTGGATAGGGCGATGCATGCCAGAAGGTAAAAAAAACGGACTGGTCGACCATTGCTGGAACATCGGACACAGCTTTGATTTTGACAATGCAGGGATCTTAGGACGGGAACAAAGGTGGGGTCCCAGGAAATTCTTGGAATCGTGGTTCATCCGAGCCGATCAATCGGCTTGCAATGTTAACCGCGGCCCACTTCCCGACGTGTACACGGATTTACTGAAATAGGGTTTGATTGCTGGACTCTCACTCGTGTCCCTCTTGACACTCACTGAGGATGTCTCCCGCATGGGAGATGAAACGTCCGATTAAACTGTTAATCTTGTTAAGTCAAGTCGATGTTACTTGTTTTATCATGTCTAGTCACGGCCTTTGGAACATTTTTTTATACATTTTTGAATATTGCAGTTTACATAAAACTGGCTGAGAATTAAATAGCGCTTCGAGTAAAAAAGCTCCAGGACACTGAGCATGATGCTCAGCGTGCAGATTTTGACCGTAAATCTATTTTCAAAAATCGCTGGTTTTGGAGGTTTTGGTAGTGAATGCGGGTATAGACAACGAGCACTGGCACGGGCTTGAAAGCTCGTGGTCGCTCGTAAATTTGTGTAACGCAAGAATGTTTTCATACCTCTCGCATCATATTACAACAGGACTGTGTCCTCGGATTCAAAGTGACGTCTTGCTCACCACTCTTTGATCTCCTTCGGTAAATCGCAACAAGACTCTCTACGTGCTACACTGAATAGTAAACGTGCCATACTTTTACAAAAACTATGTCTTCCTTGCAACTAAACAATGCATATGCCTATATATCCGATAACGTTGATGGTCCAGAATATATTCATAAATGCCCCCCCCCCCCACAGATACACACACAAAAAAAAAACAGCTTGAATAGTGTAAAAAAAAGGCAAATGACGGCCGGTTTTAGATACACACCGGCAAGTGGCCTTTTAATACACCATTCATGCATAAATAAGAGAGCTCATAGAGGAATGTATCTCACAAAAGATATGCCATCTTTTCACTACATATGTTTACACCTTGAATAACTGTTTACCCAAATACAACAAGAGCCACCTTTCTTGTAGGCCTCCAACGATGCTCAGTGGGAGCTCATTGCAGCCGAGTTCGAGAGGTAATGGGACTTCCCAAATTGCGTAAATACCTCGGACGGCAAACGTCCAGGCTTTACCCGGGACAGGGTCAGATACATACAATTACAAGGGCTTCCATAGCATTGTCTTTACGGCCAGTTGTGACGCTAACAATAAGATCACGCTGGTTGATGTTGGCAAGCCAGGGCACTACAGTGATAGCAGTGTCTTCCGCGACTCAAAAATGGGATGGGAAACGACATCCTCTCGGGGACGGCGGGCTTCCCTTTGCTATGGCCCATACCTGGGACTGGGACGAAACTGCCGTTTTGTGTCTGTGGGGACGAGGCATTTCTGCTCACCGACCCTTTTCCTCAAAGGGCCCGAAGTTGTTGCAGAAGGCCTTCAACCACAGGCTCTCTAGAGCGAGAAGAGTCATCAAAAACGCATTTCGGGATGCTTGCTGCGCGTCAGTGCATCTTCGTGAACCGATCAAGGCATGTCCCGCAACACTGCAGGCGGTTGTCTGGGCATGTGTTAGCCTCCACAACTACCTCAGGGTATGCGATGAGACGGAGAAGGGGGAGCGCCCCCGTCGACTATGCTGACAGTGAGGGCTGCCTGGGCTAGAATGTTAAAGGTCAGTGCTGCATCGACGGTGGCGAAGGCAGTGCTTTGTCAGACGTGGGCCAAGTGGGTTCTAGCACGCGTGCAGGCGATGTCAAAGGTATAAGGCTTAAGTTTGCTAGTCTGCGCTTGCCTCGGAGAAGTGTCATGGCAATATAGAGTAGTGTTCCAGGGAGGAACACCTGATTGGCATTACGATAGCCTAAGAGTAAATGCCAGGATTGCAAGGAACCTATGTGCTCAGAGAACACCGTCCAAGGTGCATTTGGCTTGGCCGATTGTTCTTTCAACGAGATGAACTCAGCCAGTGGCAACGAGCATATCACCAGAGATAGCGAGACTGCCGACGGAAGTCGGGACACTGAAAAACAAGCATTCCCCAAACAGGTGCCATGACGGAGGAAGACTTCTTGGCTGCTGGCCTACGACAATTTGGTTTGGAGAAATTACCGCACTCCACCACTCCAAAAGCTGAAGCGGTTGCCTTAACCCTGTCATTCCTATCAGCGAACGTCCGAGCTGGAAGGCAATGGACGACCTTCACAAAATAGGCAACACATTCTTTGCTCCTGCAGCAGATGTTTTTCTTGGTAGCAAATACTTGCTCAGAAAATTATAAGGGTTCAAGGCTGAAAAAATGCCCATTCTACTGCAGCGTCTGTAGTGACCTTTTATCCCTGGATAATGGATTGCATCGCCTTCTCTGCCCAACATGCGAAAAAGAAAGTCAAGCAAAAAAACTGAAGAGGAGCGGAGCATTTTTTTGCGACGTAAATGCAAGAGTAGCTAAAGCAAATCATCAGCCACACAAAATCCCTTCTACATGACAGCCTTCCAATATCAGTGAACCTATGGTTATCACTGATATTACCAAAGAGCACACCCACTGCCTGCTGCGGGCACGGGGGCTCCTGGGTGCAAGCGACCTGACTCTCCCTGCGAGCACTGATGGGAGGGAGCCCCGTGTTTTCGTCATCTGGGGAATCAAAATGACCCATTCAATTTACATCGAACGAGTTGCTGGTTTCCCAACGGTTTGAACACTGCACCCTCGCAGGACTCTGGTTCCGCAAAGGACAGACAACCTCAGCAAGTTTGTTGAAAACATCAACAGTACGGAGCCAGTTATCTGGGAGAATGTAGGGACCCACAACTCACAACTTCACGAAAAATATGATTTTGGCCCAATATTTGGGATACTATTTCAGCCATGTTTGTTAGTGTGTTTAGATCATTTTCAGGCAAATCGATGACCATGAAGAAAACGCCAGAGTAACGATTATGCACAGCCCACTTTTTCTGTTCTTGGTTCTGAAGTAAACAATGCATGGTATCCCAAAAAAATTAGGGCACTGCTGGTACATTAAACAGGATAAACAAAAGCAGGAAGGTAAAAAGATGATGCACAACACGACAAAACAGTAGGGAAAAAAATTCTTCCCAATGGACGCCCTTTGTCAAAAGGCATCTGCCAGAAAAACATTTCTTGCACGTTTTGTCAATTATGTGTGTTCCACTGCATGTTTCTAGTTTGCCTATAATTAACTTTATATATATATATATATATATTATATATATATATATATATATATATATATCAACCACGGACACATCATTCTCGCAGAAAAAGCGAGGGAAAATATAGCCCACGTGCATTTCTATCGCCACAAGTTAACAAGCGTTTTTATTATTTGAAACTTCGAACACACATAAATTGGCACCTTCTACATTATATAAAAACAAAAACAAGCGTCTTCAAGAACCTCTTTCGTGCCCCATTAAAGTGAACAAGTAAAAAGTTGAATTTTTAAAAAATAATGAAGAACTTAACATTCCTATACGTTAATATTATTTCTTAATTGGCCCTTAGTCACACCAACATGGCATCAACCTTTTTTGTGCGTGCACAGTTTATGCAGGACCGATCTGGCCTGCGTTTCCGAAAACACCCTGTAGAGTTGATTATAAAGGCCTAACTATTGTTTCTTAACCCCTCCTTAGGCCTGGCATAGTACAACTCGTAATAATGAAATTGCTTCAAGCTGGCCAAGGTCATGATCACCATTCTTTAATTTCGATGCAAAGTGTTTTTCAGTCTATAAGTCGCACCTTTGTATACTCCGTTTCACCTTATGTTGTACCGCAGACAAGGCTAGAAGCGCGAGCTCATAGCGTTGGGAGCTGCTCTTAATGCACGAGAGCTTGTGCCGCCGAGATGTGCCCTAGAGCAAGGAGCTCGCGCTTGTAGCCTTTCCTGCGGTACATCGTAAGGTGAAACAGAGTATAGAAGTCTCATTTATTTGAATGAGACACAGTTGATCTCATATTCGAGTTAAAGCCAAATATTGAAAACTTGGCGCGGACACGGTGTGATGCAGTCTAGTGCATACGGGCCAGCAATGTAGTGTAGATTCCTGAATTTGTAAAGCTTTCGTAGAGAAGAGTCGACATGCTGCAAGTAAGCATGTTGATTATGGCTATAATCGGTTACAAGTTAAGAAGGTAGGAGAAGCTCCTCCCACAAGCGTGGTGCGCCGGTTTCAAATCCCTCCGCAATCGAAAGAAGAGTTCACTGGAAACGCTCCTTGTTCCGCTTCAATGGATAGATAATGGCCACAGAGTGGTGCCAACTTGTCTCCGACCCCCACTTTTTAAGAAAGCGACGTTTGTATTCATCACAGAAGGAACCGAGCCCCTGAAAGCAGCCTTTGTATCAATCGGAGGGGGAAGCTAATCCCCGAAAGTCGTCTTTGTTTCCATCGGAGAGGAACGACTCTAATCTCCCTCTCGTGGCTTCCACAATGCTAAGTCAAAGTCGAAAGATAAAGCAAATATATACAGAAAGGCAAGACCCTCCTCGTGCGTTGGCCGCAACGTCACGGAAACGATGGGACGCTATTGGATGCGGAGGTGGCGGAGGGATATATTATTCCCTTTGAGGGGCATTTGCCGCTACCTTCTTGACTTGTAACCTACTATAGGGTAAAGCATTTTTGGAGTATCGGAGGGTGTTTATCGAAGCCTTTTTACCACAAATTCTGAGTTTTTTTAGCTTTCTGGTACGACACCTGAAATTAGGAAATTTTTGGATTTTCTGAGAGAGTAAATGATAGGTTGAAAAACAGCGGTTTGTGAATTTAGTAAGGAAGCTTTACATAGGCGAGACATATTCGACTATTTTCGTAGGGAGGCTACCTCGTTGTTCTTGCACTGCAGGACGACCTGACCACCGTCCACACTTGGTCTGTCCAAAATAAACTACCCCTCAACATTCAAAAGTGTTCATCAACCCTGATCACTACATCAAGGAGGCATGCTACCGGTGAGAGCAGACTTTACCTGAATGGGACGGCACTCCCTCTGACCAGCCATGCAAGGCTCCTTGGTGTGACGATCGACACCAAGCTACCTTTCTCAACTCACACCGGCGAGGTGACTTCCAGAGCCCGTAGTATGCTGGGGTTCGTACTAAAAGTCACCCGCGGAGCTGGAGCTGGTGTGGTGCGGCACCTCTACACTGCTCTCGTCCTCCCACACCTAGAATACTGCGCCGCAATCTGGGACCCCCACAAACTCTCACTGTCGGCATCCCTTGAGAGTGTGCAGTGACGTGCTGCTTACGCAGTTCTGCGGCGACAGGCCTCCCCCGATCTCCCGCGTTAACGCGACATAGCCACACGGGTACTTCTGGGGATGGTGAGATAGAACCCACTCACTCCTCGTCGCCAGGTGGCATCCGTCCGGCTCCTGGCCACCTGCCTCCTACCAAGGGACTCTGAGCTATCATTAGTGTAGCATCTGCGCTGGACTAGGTCTGGTGGTCTGCAGCCGCTGTTCGGCCGGACTGAGCGGCATCGGAACTCTTTTTTGCTAAGGGCTGTGGCACTCTGGCGTTCTCTGCCAAGGGAGTTGACGCAGTGTCCGCCCGTCCGCCCCTCGAGCGGCAAGACGTCAAGGCCTGGAGCAAGAAGGCATTAAGGCCCGTTCACACACATGCGTCCGTAGCGACCGGAACGACCGGAACAACTGAAACGACCGTTGCAAGGGTCTGCAACCATCAGTTGCCATAGCGACGGAGGGACGCACGTGCGTGTCGTTCACGACGCAAGGAGTTGGAACGAGCCCAACTCGGCCCGCTGCGTTGGAAAGAACCGACCAATCACGACGCGACCGCCTCGTCGCCTCGTTCTGACAAGATGGCGGCGGAGGCGAGGAGCGCGGGTGAGGCCTGTTCGGAAGAGGACCTCATCAATGAAGTGGAGAAGTATCCGTGGCTCTGGAACGCCCGCCGCCTGGATTACAAGGACTCAGTAAAGCGTGCCAACTCCTGGCATGCCATTGGGATCGCTGTAGGTGAGTACTGTCTCAGTACAGAACGCCGGTTTCAAAAAAGCGCCAAAAGGACGGAGACAGGAAGCAAACAGTCGGCGTGTTTCGCCGTGTCCTCGATTTTTCGGCGCATTAATATTGCCTGTGAAATGTTAAAAGGTCCTATTTGCCCACCGTACTGCTTATCTGTATCCCGATTCACTGTGTTTGTCCGAGCGGCGTTTTGTCGAGACTCGGACGAGCTCGCGCGGGGCCCTCGGCCACGGTTTGTTCGTGCTCGTCTGCTCGGCGTTGGCAGATTCTCATTTTAAGGTGTAATGTGTCCTGGGTTTTTATGACCCTCCACCCCGAAGAAAAGCAATAAATAAATGCGGCGTGCAAGTAAACCAATATGCGTTCCGTTTGCACAAACTCTCGTCAAAAAAAAAAAAAAAGATTGCATGTTTTAAAGCGACATGCCAATCGAGAGTGCGCGCTGACGGGGAACTTATGCACGCACTACCATTCCTTGAAGAAAACGTGGGTAAAAGTACTCGTCGGGTAAACAAACACTCACGAACGCTCGATCATCAGCCGCAAGTTATTTTTCGGCAAGCAATTGATGATGCGGCATTCGCGCTAGTCGCTATTCTGGGTGCATCAACCTCTGCTTGGCGTGCAGACGTGACGAGAAAGCATGTAGATAGATCGAATCACCTCAGACATAGTTTTGCCTATTGCAGCGGTGGTAGTTACAACTGGATTAGGATTCGGAGTACCATTTGTGTTTTAAAATTCGCAGAGTGAAGTAAACGCTCCCAGTAAATCAGATATCAGCATGGTGGACACAGTACGTCGGTACTAAGTTTCAGAACATATGTGAAACCTAGTTTAATTAGGATTGCTATCATACAATTACTATTTCCTACCAAAAAAATGACATTCCTTTATCTGAGCATTTGCTTTCTCCACTGCAGGCAGAGACTCTGACGCCTGCATTTAGGCATGGCGGGCGCTACGTGCCAGGTTCGCCCGTGAACTAAAAAAAAAAAAACAGCCGGAGTGGTGCTGGAAGAGACGATGAGAGAGAGCCCACATAGCCCCTTTTCAAGCTGCTTAGTTTTTTGCAGGGCCAGATCCAGCACCGACGGTATTATGCTAGATCTTATACTGTAACCAGTGCAAATGATTCTTAGTATGAATGTTTCACATTTTCGGTTTCTTTTACCAGACCCAAAACGCCCGCCAGTACAAGTGGGCTGCCGTCATCAGCTGCTGCTGGCCCTGCGGCTCAACCAAACGGGGCCAGGGTTACCCCTAGAGGCAAGTTTCCTTACATATTAAAAATGCCGAGCTTTTCTCAGCTGAGAAGCTGTGCTCCATAAAACCTGTGCTGTCTAGTGACATGGTGGCTAAATGATGAAACTGTTTCAGGACTTCCATGATGTCATTTGTGAAATTTAAATAGCTATAAATGAGTTCCTAATTTTTTGTACAACAAATCAGTTGTTCTTGGTGCCACTATTGATATTTGCATTACGTATGTGCAGCGATACCCATTATGCACCTAACCCCATATCCAGTTTATTGTATTGGTTATGAACATAAAGGAGGCAATGCCTGCATTCATAACACATCTTTATGTCAAAAGCACCATATAATTTCAGGTCATTAAAAAATACCATCAGGGTGGCTTAAAAGTGTGCTATGGGTCGGACAGAAAATATATCACATGCGTGCTAAACCTTTTATTTCTTTCGCACTATACAGGTGAGGGGCGGCTCGTCCCCTAATCACTCTCCCGGAGTTATAGGTTACAGTGACACTCATGCTTTGTTTTTTATGTGTGCAGACCTGCTCATGGAGGCCTACTACACAGAGGTGGAAAACATCGATGAAGCTGTGGAGCCAGACAACAACATGGAGTACACAAACGTAATGTTTTAGCTGCTCACAATTTCTTTCTCGATAATTCCCAACACGTTTGCATGGACATGTGCAATCTGAGACACTGCAGCCTCTGACAATGTGAATGCCGGCAGAGCCACTGATATCTGGCATGGGGCGCACTATAGTTCATTGCTACACAACACCAGGAGACGGTGTTGTGTTGCAATGGACTATAGAGGAGGAGGAGAGCAGACCCCAGCGTTTGCTGTGGCAGTGTGGAAAGAGGGGAGGGCACCGTCTCCTACTCTTGAGTTGCAACGGACCATAGTCCGTTGCAACTTTCATGGACCAATCGACTCTTGCACAAAGGGGTGAAGCATTAGAAGTAGAAGAAGAATGCATAGTGTTGAATTGACACAACCGTTTTTCAGCTGGACGTGACCCAATGTTTCTATGCCGCAGCATTTACCGTATATACTTGAGTAAGAGCCGCACTGTTTATGAAGAAAACCTGAGGGTTCGCTTTTCTGCGAATCACGCAGATTGCCAATCACCGCGAACGACAGCATGATTCCAGCTGTTTACAGGACAGAGATAACGTTTTCCTGCGAAGATACCATCTGTGAAGATTGCATTTGTATGGAGAATCGTGTTCTCTATCTGATTATTCGCTATGTTCTTTATGCGCAACACAATGATTGGCTGTATATGTGTTCTGTGGGAAAGTAAGCGCAAGGGCCTTGTTCATAAATAGTGCGGCTATTACTCGAGTAAATACGGTATGCTTCTTTTTGTTCCGTATTCGGTGTTCCTGGCTATTGCCTTGGTGAATTGTTTTTTATTTCTTCTTTGAAAACACTCGAATAATATTTTGAGTGTTTCGATGCGTGTGACAAATGTGGCAGTCAACATTTGGCTTTGATGATGCGTTGCTAAATACAGTAAAACTTCACTTGAGTGAACTTTAAGGGACCCAAGAAAATAGTGCAACGAAAAATCACGAAACTGAATATATTTACTAGAATATGGAACAGCATAGGGTACAGCGTACATTGAGTCAAAACTG
Organism: Ixodes persulcatus; assembly: GCA_013358835.2. Classification (NCBI taxonomy): domain Eukaryota; kingdom Metazoa; phylum Arthropoda; class Arachnida; order Ixodida; family Ixodidae; genus Ixodes; species Ixodes persulcatus. The sequence goes on from JABSTQ010007249.1 coordinate 33,991, forward strand.
AGAGATGCAATTTATGGAGTCACATACATCAATATATACAAGTGCATAACAGTTACATTGCTGACTTCCTCATTTTGGAAAAAAAAAAAACTAATTTTCATTTGCGCATGAAGTAAGAAAGCTGTCCAGATAGTCTATGTTTTTTTTTCACTTCCTCTGGCACAGCTTGTTGCTGTGACAATGCCATACCGCAAGGGCATCGTCCACTGGCTCGAAATATCTCGTGCAGAGTTGTTTCCTGTTGGGATTGAACGCAGTTTCTCCTTCAAGCTTCAACTTTTGCTTCACTATCGTTGACAACGTTGACGGTAGAATCCCATAGTCCTTTGCAACGTCCACTTGCCTTTGACCCCTGTCCAGACACTGAAGGATTTTGAGCTTGTCTGATAGAGACAACCGCTTTCACTTCGTTGTACTCATTATGAAAGTGGGCACACAAACCGCCGCCCTGCCGTTGTTCCCCAAAGCTAAGATGGCCGAACGGAACCAATAACAAAGAAAAACAGACGCACCACATGGTTCGTTTTCGTCTACCGCGCCGCCGCTTTGCCTGGGCAGTGCTGTAAACGCCAGCGATGATACGCCGCCACTGCAGAGGCGGCGGCGGCGGGGCATCGGCTACGCCAGCACTGCAGAGCACAAAACTTCGTTGAATTGATTGCAAAAATAATTCTTGGTCCACCGATCAAGTTCGTTGGACTGAAATATTAGCTTTTCCAAAATTCATTAATTCATTTAACTGAAACATTTTTGCATAGAATGCATAGGAAAATGGCCAGGGATTATTTTAAAGTTTGTTATTCTAAAATATTTGTTCAACCAACGTTCGCTCAAGTGAGAGTTTACTGTACTAAGCTCTGCTTCCTTATCCTTGAATTAGGTTGAAGGCTTTTTTACAGTTTTCATTACTCGAACCACGTGCAGTGGTGGAACTGCACAAGCTTCGCTCACAAAGCTCACGATTGTTTGCTCCAAAACCCATTGTTCCCTGCTACAAGAGATGCTCCAAATCACCATTTGTCAGTTCCACCACTGCGCTGCTCTGTACAAATATTTCACTTCTCTGGCCAAATGGTATGTACACAGCATGACACCGTTAGCACAAAGACGGCTTTTGCACCTCTTCATATTTTGCTCGAACAGTGAAATGCTTCATCATCTAGGTTGTTGCCCCAGATGAGCCCTTTCCACTACATGTGTAGTTTTCATGATCACCACATGTGTAGTTTTAATGATAGCATTTTATCTCACAAAGTAAAATGGCAAAGACCAGCAATGGCTTGTTCTTGCTAACTGTCGTGCGCTGTAGGAGGAGGAGGAGAAAGCTTCTTTGGCATTAAGATGAAGGTACCACCACCTTACTTTTTGTTTGTGCATATATTAGCAAGAAATCAGAAAAGTTACAACAATGGCAGTATCTATGTAGTGTTTCAATCTATTAAATGTTATTCATCTATCAAGAGAACTAGTCCATTCCTGTCTAGATTGTTTTTATTTCGATAACAAAGAGTGATTGACATCACACAACCTTTTCTTAACATTATGCGACAAAATGCGTTGTGGCAACAAAAATACTATATGCAGTAGCTGTGGCAACACTGAACGAAACTGTTCTGGCCCGGTCCTTTCCATAGGACTCAACGCTGGATGACCTGGCTCCGTCAGCAACATGCGAGGTGCTGCTGCAGCTGGAACGAGACCATCAGCTGCCACGCCCTTCACAGCTGGAACCAGCCTCCGCTGGTACCAGCTGTGAAGGTCCCTCTCCACCGCAGCAGCCTGCTCCAGCTCAGCAGCCTCCTCCAGCACAACAAACTGCTCCTGCACAGCAGCCCGCTTCTGCTGAGCCAGCACGCCACCCGCCGGCTCGGAGGCGGGCAAGGAGGGCAGGGCCTCCTCAGCCACAGGAAAGTTCTGCCTTACTGCAGGTAATCGAAGAGGCAACAAGGCAGATGGCGAATGCGCCTCTGCAACAGCAGTTGGACGTGACGGACCCGCTTATGGCGTTTACAGTTCACCTGTGCCACGAGCTACGGCGCGTTCACCCTGATGAGCTCAGTGATGCCAAATTTAACTTGTTAAAATTAGTTCATGAATCACAAAAGAGACGCCGCGATCACCTAAACGACGAGTAAAATGTAAAATTCTGTCTAACCGGACCAGGTAAAGTAAGTGTCCTCATTGCCATTTAGCCGCTGATGGTGTGTATGCCATCTTGTCGACTCTGACATTTTATTCCAGATATCAAATGTGTTGTATTTGGAGAAATTTATATTTTTTATACTCTTCACTAAATAGCATGTACTGAAGATTTCCTTCATTATTCATGACCACATTTGCTTTTTCTTTTGGACACGGGTGTGTCGTAAAAACTGCGATCCGAAGACTTGTCCTTTTGGAGCACAGTGCAGTGAATTTTTTTCTGTTTTTTTTTTTTAAGGAGTCATGTTGTGTTGCGGCACAGTGCAATGAAATATTACTGCCATGATCTGAGAAGCCATCCTTTTGAGGCGCAATGCAGCTAAGTTACTGTTTTTTTGAGGGGCCGTCTTGTTGCGGCACAGTGCAATGACCTATTACTACTGTGATCTAAGAAGCCGTCCTTTTGAGGTGCAATGCAGCTAAGTTCCTGTTTTTTGAGGGGCCGTCTTGTTGCGGCACAGTGCAATGAACTATTACTACTGTGATCTGAGAAGCCGTCCTTTTGAGGTGCAATGCAGCTAAGTTACTGTTTTTTGAGGGGCCGTCTTGTTGCGGCACAGTGCAATGAACTATTACTGCCGTGATCTGAGAAGCCGTCCTTTTGAGGCGCAATGCAGCTAAGCTCCTGTTTTTTGAGGGGCCGTCTTGTTGCGGCACAGTGCAATGACCTATTACTACTGTGATCTGAGAAGCCGTCCTTTTGAGGTGCAATGCAGCTAAGTTACTGTTTTTTGAGGGGCCGTCTTGTTGCGGCACAGTGCAATGACCTATTACTACTGTGATCTGAGAAGCTGTCCTTTTGAGGTGCAATGCAGCTAAGTTACTGTTTTTTGAGGGGCCGTCCTGTTGCGGCACAGTGCAATGAACTATTACTGCCGTGATCTGTGAAGCCGTCCCTTTGAGGCGCAATGCAGCTAGGTTACTGTTTTTTGAGGGGTCGTCATGCCTTCATGTAGCACCACATTGCAATGAACTGTTACTCCTGTGATCGGAGAAGCAGCCCTTTTGAGGCGCAATACAGCTAAGTTACTGTTTTGTTTTAAGAGTCCTGTTGCGGCACAGTGCAATGAAATGCTACTACTGTGATCTGTTAAGCCGCCCTTTTGAAGCACAGAACAGTGAAGTTACTATTTTGCTGTCACAAGTGGTCGTGCCGTCATATCGCGAAAAAATGCAAAGCAGCATTACTTTTTTTATGTCGGGAGCCGTCATTTTGAGGCAGTGCAACGAAGCTATTGTGATTTCGGGAGCCGTCATTTTGAGGCACTATGTAATAAAGTGCAGTCGACTCTCGTTAATTCAAAATCTCTTAATTCAAATTTTCTGATAATTCAAACTAACATGCAGGTCCCACCCATCCTATGCGTCTCTATGGGAAGAAACTCCTGATAATTCAAACTTTGCTTTATTCAAACAAATTTTCGGCCCCCCTCGAGTTTGAATTAATGAGAGTCGACTGTGTTACTATTGTGACGTGAGATGATGAATTAACATTCAAGTCAGCAGTTGAATCTGGATACATGGGGGACACCTTTATTTGTTCGCATTGTGCTTCATTCTTTCGAATATTCGTAATCTTCGATGGCCAAAACAAGCACGACTTTTGCTTTATCATCTGCACAAAAACACACACAAAAAGCTACTGCACATGAAAAGACCCAGCAAATGTTGAGTAGTTTCTCACGAGTTCCTCTTGTACGTAAATGTTTTGCACATGCTTCAATTGCCCCCGACCACAGAACAAGAGTCCCAGCAGTCAAAAAGCTCAATTGGCTCAACTTCCAGTCAAGCGGACGCAATGGAATGCGGTACCCTGGGTACATTCAGCGGCTCTAGTCTTACCAAGCCACTGAAATTTTATGGCAACATCATGTTCAAAATTTTAACAAATGTTTTGCCTTCCATGTCGTCGTAAAAAAAAACTAGCAAAGAAAAAAAAAACAATTCCATAGTTGAACTGCTCGTTAAGTTAGGTAAAACCATGACCAAGCTTTTCCTTGTATCCCGTTACCAAACGGCAGTTTTCCTGCCAAATTTATGCCCAAAATAAGTACAACAGAGAAAAATGCATTCAAGGTGCTTGGCCCTTTTTTCTCTAGCATCTGCTCAAGGAAAATAACTAAAAAAGGAACTACGTAGTGGAAACAAAATATTAGAATAACCTCTTTAAAGGGGCCCTGCAAGGACTTTTTACTGGTTTTTAATTTGCACCGAACCTAATCGCACTGAACGTAGTAGCTTAGTAAAACTTGTCTTTTCTCGAAATATGCTTTATTTTAACAGTTATAGGCAAATTAAAATTACAAAAACAAGCAAGAAATAACCTCCCTCATGACCTCCTTGGCTGCTTGAGTGGCCGCGAAGTAGAGGAGGGGTAGTGAGCTTAGCAAGCGCTCACGGCTGCCGCACTCTGTGTCGACGGCGCGAGAGGGCGCCACTAAAGCATGTTCTGGAAAGGCTGTGTGCAGCGGGCAGCCAGAGCGGCTCTCATTGCATTTGCTGCACGATTAAACACTAATTCGGCATGACACTTCATTGGCCACAAACGTCAGCAAACACGTGGCAAAGACGTCGCATATCGCGCGCTTCCGGTACCGCGGGTCGCCCTCGTCGGTGGATGTTTCCACGTCGTCCGGTTAAAATATGACGCACTGATATTTAGTTACTCTCTCTGTGCCCGCTGGCTTGCCCGAACCCCATGAGGCGTGTAAAACGCAAAAAAGGTAGACGCTTAAATATGATTGCAGGGCCCCTTTAAGTGGGTTATTGCACCTAGTTCTCAGGCATGCAGCCTCTGAATACCACCTTGTACTGCCAAGGTACTTCGCCATGTGAGGAGCAGAAGTATTTAGTGAACTTCTCCCTCACTGCTTTGTTGCTTTCAGATGCAGTGTTTGAGCCAAGGCGAGTCACATCTGAAAGTGCACTCCCATCAGCGGCATCAGCCCTCCACTGACCGTTGGTTATGGCCCCCGACGCTTCCTCTCGGTCAGCATAACCAGCAGGGCAGTAGCGACGTTCCCCCTGCTCGCTTTCATCCCACACCCTTAAGTAGTTGTGCAGGTTGACGCATGCCCAGACAATAGCATCCAGGGTCTCCTCAGACCCCTGAATTGGTTGTCTGAAGATGCGCCAACGCGCAACTAGAATGCCGAAGGCATTTTCAATGACCCTCCTCGACCTGGAAAGTCTGTAGTTGAACACCCTCGGCTTCAACTTCAGATCTTTCCTAGGGTAAGGGCGCATCAGGTTAGTGAGCAGGGGAAAGGCCTCATCTGCTACAAAGACGAAAGGCAGTTTGGTTGATGTCTGGGGCAGCTGTCCAGCCGGCGGGAGACCAAGTCCTCCAGACAGTATGGACTGCCCCATTTCAGAGTTTCTGAAGATGCCTCCCTTACTATACCGCCCTGGTTGCCCAACGTCTACCAGCGTAAACTTGTAGCTGGCGTCGCAGCCTGCAAGTAAGACGATGCTGTGGAACCCCTTGTAGTTGAATGTGTCGGAGCCTGCACCAGGTGGAGCTTGGATGGCCACATGCTTGCCGTCCAGGGCTCCGACACAGTTCGGGAAATTCCACAGCCTTTCGAACTCCCCTGCAAGTCGCTCCTACTGGGCAGTGTTGGGGGCCTGCAGAGCAGTTGATCAAGTACTCTTAGCTGATTTCATTTAAGTTTCAACATACCACACAACACTAATTAGACCTGCACTTCCCAAAGAATTGTCGTTTTCGATTCTAGCAGGAGCAAAAAAGAAAGAGTACACGTGTCAGAGAATGGAAAGGGCAGTGCTTAACGAAAAATAGATTTAGGAACTGTAAAAAAAGCGTTTATACATGCATGTCTTGTTTGTTGTCCAGACAAATGAGGCTTTATAATTTTTCTGGTGTAGATGCATTGTCTATGCAAAATAGAAAATAGCAGTGAGAAAAAAATGCATACTCGGAGGGGTTTGTATCGTTGCATCAAAACGGATTTCGTGGATAACTTTGCGTCGACTTGCATTTCATAAGCACATTTCCTCGACAGTTTGACGTTTCGTGAACACCTTTGCGTCGACTCCTATTTCCTGAAAACGTTTGGTCGACACTGGGTGGATTTTTTTAGGAGCACCGGTGTAGAGAAGTGTATGGTGGTGTACTTCCGGTCCTATGTCGATACACATACCGGATGTTCACTGCTCTGCACTTTTCTGCATCGGTGCAGCCAAAAAGAATGAACCCACTGTGATATTTCGTAAACAACTTTGCATTGAATACATTTCATAGACACTGCGAGATCTCGTAGATACTCTCTTTGCGGACTGCATGGGTCCTGCGACGTTTTGTCGACAAGATAATTTATTTCCCAGGTAGCCTCGCTTCACACGCTGCCATACTTGTGCCCACAATCAAAGACTCTGGTGTCCGTGGGTCATGGCAACATTCACAGCTAGGAACACCCATGGTAGAAGCCGGGCTTCCAAACGGAGGGTGCTGCGTGTGGTCGCCCCTTACTTTGCTTCGGTATGCTCGGGGAATAGAAATATAATGTCAGGCTTGCACCGAGCTTCATTGGAACTACCTGGCATTCGCAAAGCTAGGTTAGCATATTGGGAAGAGGCTTAAGCAAACATCACCGAAATGATATAAAATGTCGTAAGCTCTGGTCACTGAAATGTACATAAACTCGTTTAAATTAAACACTTTGTCGTAAGACATAGTGGTGTTGGCAGAATTATTGCCACTATACTTACTGGGCGGTATAGTGGGTCCAACACCTTGTGGAGAGCCAGGCACGTCTCCCTGATAATTAGGGATGTTGTTGACCGGCCGATTCGGTAGCCCATCGAGCATATGAGCTGCGAGGACCCATGTGCAAGGTATCTAAAAGAAGTTTAATAAAGGGTGGTTTTAATGAAGAAACCATTAGGTTTCACTATTTCACTCTTTCAAACTTGTAGAGTTAACTGAGCTCATTGGTCAAATTCAATGAAGTTCAAGGTCCTGCAAGCCAAGAAACTCTAAAAACTTTGGGCTACATAGGTTCTTCAGAAATCATAGTGTCGAGGCTCTTGGTACTTATCTGTAAATATGTGCATACAAATGTATTTGTTAATATGACTGTTCGGGTTCCACACTTGGACCCTGACTGCAGTTTCTTGAACGTCCATTTTATGATTTGGCACTTTCAATTCTGAAAAGTCGGGGTACCTACCTCCCAATTTAAAGATCAGAAAATATAGCCATGTTGCAAACCCATCAGGTTTGCAACATCACTAGTTTCAATAGTCCTTATTTCCTGCCTGGTCCTGTCAGGGCATTGGTATTGACGCACTAAGAATATCATATGGGAGATATTCCCACAATGTCAAAACACTGAAGGCGCTCGCTTCATCTGCAAGCGTTTATGGATCGTTGGCATGCGTGAAATCTGTGACACCAGCGTTTTTATTCGGGTAATGTCATACAAGTGCCACCACGTGACTTTTTTGTGCAATGATGTGTTTTGCCACTGGTGTGATGACAGCAAAATCCCTTTGCGAAACTTCAAACAAACAAACTCTACTAACCATACATGTGGTACATTTATACCGCATGTACAAGAATGTGTTGTGAACGTCGACATCTGGCAGCGTACCTACACGTGCGACATTCTCAATTATCTTGTTTTGCGGACAAGTTTTGTGACTCGAAATACCTCAAGTCGTACCAGTCCTTCAACGGCCACACAAGGAAAGCGAGTTCATTCAGACACTGTCATCATTGCAATGCAGGTAAATATTTCACTACTGACCGATGATGGCATGGATTCTACAGCTGATTTGCTTCATTTCTTAGGCAGGTCAGTCACCCTCAAAGCATAGCAAAGTATGATGTGAAATGAAGAGTTTTCCACATACGTTATAATGATCTTTTTGAGCGGTTCTCATCTTTGCGGTTCACCCGACGAAACCACTCCATTCGTCTTCGCTTCGGTTGTATTGCATTGTATTCTGATAACTTTGGGTATCGAGAAATACCTAACTTGTGCAACATTTCGATCACTGGGCATCCGTTTTGTGCGTTTGTTGGATTCAAACGCGGCGCAGCTGAAAATTCTGGCTCGCAATGTGTGTTCCCATATCCAGACACAAAATAAAATGAACAGCCAGAGAAGCATAATTCCCGTACAGATATCCCAGGTAAAAATAACCATTGAGAACCATTGGAATTTCAATTGGCAACAGTTGTTTCCAACTGGTTCCAATTGGAAGTTCAATTGATGCCAATTGTAACTAGTTGGATCCAATTGGCAATAAGTAAACAATTGGTTGTGTCAGTTGGTTACAATTGGAAGTTCAATTGATGCCAATTGTAACTAGTTGGATCCAATTGGCAGTAAGTAAACAATTGGTTATGCCAGTTGGTTCCAATTGGAAGTTCAATTGATGCCAATTGTAACTAGCTGGATCCAATTGGCATGAAGTAAACAATTGGTTGTGCCAATTGGTACCAATTACAAGTTCAGTTGGCACTGGTTGTAACTAGTTGAATCCAACTGGCATTAAGATGAACAATTAGTTATGCGAATTGGGACGAAAATGTCCAGTTGATTATCCCAACTCAAACTGTACTTTTCAATTGGCACCTGATACATAATTGTACCTTCAGTTGGCTTTTATTGGTTATTTTATTTATGTTAGGTAATGTTTGATTAAAGTCGTCTGGAGAAAACATTGTACATATTTGTTTTTGGCAGCCCAGTCAAAATACCTATTGGGTACATTTAGAATATCAATGGGTACCAATCGTAATCATATTTTCATTGAGTATTTAATCATCCCAAAATCAATAGAAATAAATAAGTTGCAAGTGGTAAATAATTTTATTGGAATTTAACCCAATCATGGTGTGTACTAATTATAGCACTTGCACATATTTTTTTTTTTTTTTAAATCTCAAAATGAGGAAAACTTGTGCATGTAAATTAAATATGTCAGGATTTTGTTTTTCTTAATATCCCGGTAATTTTTTTTTTTTTTTTAAGTTTTGCCAAAATAGGCGGGAATGGTTGGAAGCGTCTGTACACACTGGGCAAGATGGCGGCCGCGAAGAAGCGAGTAAGCACATGGCAGCAATCGCACTGATGGCACGTTGGCATCTTTGGCATGGTTAATTCAAGAAAGTTCTGTTGTTTTATTGCTGCGAGTGCTGAATAGTGCGGTGATCATTACTTCATTGGGCCTGCCACTTCGTTGGAGTGCAACGGATGGATAGCAAACGGTTATGGGGTCAAGGTAAGGACACTTCTTTGTTTCTTTACTTGGTTATTGCTGCATTGAAAATCGGCGATTTCGGATTAATAAATATGCTGAGACACCTTTAGCTTTATGATCAGTACAAGGTAGGAGCCTGAAGGAATGAAACTTTACAGAAGAAAATTTTCCGAGCTGTCAGTTTGAAAGTCTACCCAGTTTATTCAGATGCCTGTGCGAAACAAAAAAAAAAAAAAAAGTGTTAGCCACAGATTTAGAGTTGTCTGATTGAACACTTATAAAGCGATTGTTCGGAAATTTTAAATGAGGATTAGTGTCTCCAAAATTCCCTAAAATAACACTAGCAGGTCCTGAAACTTTGGGGTCTAGACTTCATGAACGATTGACGTTTTAGCGAAGAAACGCTACCGGGATGCAACACGTTGGTCATTGAAATTTCTAGAAAATTGCTTCTACGTTTTGAATCAAATCATTCTATGTTCCAAAACTTTGGCATGTTGCACCAAAGGCTAGGGTTACGTATCTGGCGAAGTTTGAGCGCGCCCCGATCCGTATATATTTGCGGTGAGAAAAACACTACATTCTCTTTTATCGCGGAAAGACTCAGTACATTGGAAACTTGTTTTTGTAAAACTGAATGTCGCTTGAGAGCTGGAGCTAAAGCTTTCGCTGGAGAACCTTATTAGAATAGAGGAAACACCAGAAATTTGTCTCTCAAACCGCTGTAACTATGCAGTATGTGCAACTATGTTGTAAATGCTGCAACTATGCAGTATATGTATAGTTACAGCATAGTAACTGTCCTAACCCCTTGCAGCAGAGAATGCCTCAGTGGCTCATAGGAAACAGCTAGTCGTTGAGTATCTGAAGCATGGAATTGGACTTAGTCAACATGGTCACAGTTCTTTTTCTTTGCAACATAAAAATACATGCTCCTAATTATCTAATACCAGAATTTGCTTATCGATTATGGATGTACTGCACATATTGCCGAATGCTCTCCTTCAAGCAATATAGAATTTTAGTGTATCCATATTTCTGACCAGTCCAAAATGCTGCCTGCAAAGCCTTGTTGGGTGGCTTTGGCCGCCTTTTGCTGCAAAATCGAAGACTTCATTTCTAAATATATAAAAAGTCATGTTTTATGAAGGGAAAACGTCATTGTTCCTTATCGCAAGCTAGATATGAAGACGTATATGGGCCATGTAGTAATTTAACTTACATTGGTGCTCCTAGGAAAGCTGGCAAGGAAAAACTGGACCAGGAGGAAACTACCGAACCAACTTTGCAACGCCTGAAGAACAGGACGACTGCCAAGCAAGAGGAGGCCGAAAGAGTGAATCTCTTAATTTCAATAAAAATTCCCCCCAAAAAATCATCTACTAGTGTTTCATTGTCCATTTATCACAAACGGTTTTCCCAATTGGTTCCAATTGGCAATGCTCAATTGGGTATCAACAATTGACACCAACTGGGATTTTTTCAATGAGGAGTCCGAAATCACAAACGGTTTTCCCAATTGGTCGTGCCCAATCGGTACCAATTGGCAATACTCAATTGGGTTTCGACAATTGGAACCAATTGATTTTTTCAATGAGGAGTCCGAAATCACAAACAGTTTTCCCCATTGGTTCCAATTGTCAGAAACCAATTGGACCCAATGGACATTTTTAACTGGGTCTGCGTTGGCGGCAACGACCTGAGCAACGTGCCGGACATCCCCTGGGATATTTGCCGCGGCTATCCTGGTAGGTTGGTCAGGTTGGTTTTGTTGTGGAAATGTAACAGTGACCGACGTGAGATTCAACTTATCGTCATTGAAGGGACCTGGTGAAGCTGATGCGGACCCTCGCGTCGACGGTCTTCGTGTACAAGGTGCTGCCTTGATGTGGGGCGAATGCCCAGGCCGAGGCCAGACGCCGGGTACTCAACCCAGTTAAAAATGTCCATTGGGTCCAATTGGTTTCTGACAATTGGAAACCAATGGGGAAACTGTTTGTGATTTCGGACTCCTCATTGAAAAAATCCAATTGGTTCAATTGTCGAAACCCAATTGAGCATTGCCAATTGGTACCAATTGGGCACGACCAATTGGGAAAACCGTTTGTGATTTCGGACTCCTCATTGAAAAAATCCCAGTTGGTGTCAATTGTTGATACCCAATTGAGCATTGCCAATTAGAACCAATTGGGAAGACCGTTTGTGATAAATGGACAATGAAACACTAGTAGATGATTTTTTTTTTGGGGGGGGGGATTTTTATTCAAATTAAGAGATTCACTCTTTCGGCCTCCTCTTGCTTGGCCGTCGTCCTGTTCTTCAGGCGTTGCAAAGTTGGTTCGGTAGTTTCCTCCTGGTTCAGTTTTTCCTCGGCAGCTTTCCTAGAAGCACCAATGTAGGTTAAATTACTACATGGCCCATATAAGTCTTCATATTTAGCTTGCGATAAGAACAAGGACGTTTTCCCTTCATAAAACATGACTCTTTATTTATTTAGAAATTAAGTCTTCGATGCTGCAGCAAAAGGCGGCCAAAGCCACCTGACAAGGCTTTGCAGGCGGCATTGTGGACTGGTCAGAAATATGGATACACTAAAATTCTATATTGCTAGAAGGAGAGCATTCGGCAATATGTGCAGTACATCCATAATCGATAAGCGAATTCTGGTATTGTATAATTAGGAGCATGTATTTTTATGTTGCAAAAAAAAAAAGAACTGTGACCATGTTGACTACGTCCGATTCCATGCTTCAGATACTCAACGACTACCTGTTTCCTATGAGCCACTGAGGCATTCTCTGCTGCAAGGGGTTAGGACAGTTACTATGCTGTAACTATACATAGACTGCATAGTTGCAGCATTTACAACATAGTTGCACATACTGCATAGTTACAGCGGTTTGAGAGACAAATTTCTGGTGTTTCCTCTATTTTAATAAGGTTCTCCAGCGAAAGCTTTAGCTCCAGCTCTAAAGCGACATTCAGTTTTACAAAAACAAGTTTCCAATGTACTGCGTCTTTCCGCGATAAAAGAGAATAGTGTTTTTCTCACCGCAAATATATACGGATCGGGGCGCGCTCAAACTTCGCCAGATACGTAACCCTAGCCTTTGGTGCAACATGCCAAAGTTTTGGAACATAGAGTGATTTGATTCAAAACGTAGAAGCAATTTTCTAAAAATTTCAATGACCAACGTGTTGCATCCCGGTAGCGTTTCTTCGCTAAAACGTCAATCGTTCATGTAGTATAGACCCCAAAGTTTCAGGACCTGCTAGTGTTATTTTAGGGAATTTTGGAGACACTAATCCTCATTTAAAATTACCCAACAATCGCATTATAAGTGTTCAATCAGACAACTCTAAATCTGTGGCTAACACTTTTTTTTTTTTTTGTTTCGCACAGGCATCTGAATAAACTGGGTAGACTTTCAAACTGACAGCTGTGAAGTTTCATTCCTTCAGGCTCCTACCCTGTACTGACCATAAAGCTAAAGGTGTCTCGGCATATTTATTAATCCGAAATCGCCGATTTTCAATGCAGCAAGCACTAAGAAAAGAAACAAAGAAGTGTCCTTACCTTGACCCCATAACCGTTTGCTATCCATCCGTCGCGCTCCAACGAAGTGGCAGGCCCAATGAAGTAATGATCACCGCACTATTCAGCACTCGCAGCAATAAAACAACAGAACTTTCTTGAATTAACCATGCCAAAGATGCCAACGTGCCATCAGTGCGATTGCTGCCATGTGCTTGCTCGCTTCTTCGCGGCCGCCATCTTGCCCAGTGTGTACAGACGCTTCCAACCATTCCCGCCTATTTTGGCAAAACTTAAAAAAAAAAAAAATTACACCGGGATATTAAGAAAAAAAATCCTGACATATTTAATTTACATGCACAAGTTTTCCTCATTTTGAGATTAAAAAAAAAAATATGTGGAAGTGCTTTAATTAGTACACCCCATGATTGGGCTAAATTCCAATAAAATTATTTAGATTGGTACCCACTGATATTCTAAATGTACCCAATGGGCATTTTAACTGGGCTGCCAAAAAAAAAAAATATGTACAATGTTTTCTCCAGACGACTTTAATCAAACATTACCTAATATAAATAAAATAACCAATAAACCAATTGAAAAGTACAGTTTGAGTTTGGATAATCAACTGGACATTTTCGTCCCAATTCGCATAACTAATTATTCATCTTAATGCCAGTTGGATTCAACTAGCTACAACCGGTGCCAACTAAGTTGTAATTGGTACCAATTGGCACAACCAATTGTTTACTTAATGCCAATTGGATCCAACTAGTTACAAGCATCAATTGAACTTCCAATTGGAACCAACTGGCATAACCAATTGTTTACTTACTGCCAATTGGATCCAACGAGTTACAATTGGCATCAATTGAACTTCCAAATTGTAACCAACTGACACAACCAATTGTTTACTTATTGCCAATTGGATCCAACTAGTTACAATTGGCATCAATTGAACTTGCAATTGGAACCAGTTGGAAACAACTGGTACCAATTGAAATTCTAATGGTTCTCAATGGTTATTTTTAACTGGGATAGCAAACTTGCCAATAAGATAGCCCCTTCTGGCTTTGTCGACCATGCTTACGTGTGCTTACTCAACATTAAAAGGCTGTCTGGCGTCAAGTAAATACACTTCATTGTTAGTGTTCCTTTGACCATGGCAAATCATTGTTAAAACAATCTGATAATGTATGCAGGAACTGAAATAACCAGAGTAATAATTTCAACATTGGAGTGGGCATGGAAGATTTGCAGCGATGAGGTGGCTCATGTTTTTCGTCTTGCCGCAGGTTAGTAGTCGTAAACCCTGCCACTGTTTTAGGTCGAATTATGTTTGCCTAGTTGTGCTTCCATGCCCCGGAGCTTGTATTGAATCTTTTAGAGCGTGTATTGAATCTTTTAGAGCTTTGTTGCTTTTGATGTCTGGGGATGTAGAGAGGAACCCAGGCCCTATGACCAAGCAACAAGAGGATGAATTCCATGCGCTTGTGCAGACAGTCGCGAAGCTTCAGAGTAGCCTTGCTCTGCTGCAACAAGATCTAAACCTACTAACACAGAAAAATATAGAAAGCGAAAAATCTGTTTCTGCTCTAGAAGAATGCGTTAACAACCTAACAACTGAACTCGACTCACTAAAGCAGAAGGAAATCGGTAGCGTCACACCTACCGAACCTCAGCTTACTACTGCTCTAAACGAACTTTCGCAGCTGAAAACTCGTTGTGACGACGCGGAGGGCAGATCCCGCCGTAACAACCTTCTATTTTTGGCGTCACTGACACCGATAGGGAAACGTGGGCCCAGTCCGAGGGCTTGGTAACTGGCCTGTGTTCCAGACACCTAGGCGCGAATATCGAACCAAGTAAAATTGAAAGAGCGCACCGCTTGGGGGCGTTCAATCCACAGAAATGTCGCCCTATAATTGTTAAGTTTTAATCATTTAAGGATAAAGAGGGCATTCATTCGTCGGCATTTAAGCTCAAAGGAACAGGTGTAGCCATCAGTGAAGACTTTCAATTTCTGTCCGACTTGCGCGCCGTCACCTTCTTGATTTTGCGAAGCCTAAAGGCACAACTTACAAGCTGCGTCACGATAAGCTGTTTATAGATAATAAGTGTTATGTATTTGACGCCGCTCTTGGTGCCGTGAAGGAAAAAAGAGCATAGCAATGCCAGCGTTCATTTCGTTTTTCGTCACCCAATCAACCTGCAAAACGCCCTGATATCTGTAACAAACCTTCTTATCATTCTATTTATTTACTAACATTAGAAGCTTGATACCAAAAAGAGATGACGTGATTTCCCTGGTTGAAGCATGCGACGCAGATTTCATTGTTCTTACCGAGACGTGGCTAAGCCCTGATATATCTGATACTGAACTTTTTCCTTTGTATCCGAACTTTCGTGTGTATAGGTGTGATAGATCTGCTAGAAGATGGGGAGGTGTGCTTTTAGCTATAAAAAATCAAATTCCGTCTCGGGTTATACCGATTATTACCGACTTGGAAGTTGTTTGGGTGTACATTGCTACGACGCCCCCCCCGTAATAGTGGCTGTGTGCTATAGACCGCCAGATAGTGATAAAGAATTTGTTACCAAGCTATATAAGTGTCTTTCTGAAATCACAACTAAATACCCTAACGCCTTTGTTACTCTCTTTGGTGATTTCAATTACCCGAACATTGACTGGTCTGCCCTCTCTTCTAGTTGCGCATTGTCTCAAGAATTTATAGACTTTTGTTTAGATTTCAACTTTTCAAATTTTATCGCTCAGCCTACTAGGATTACTAATAACTGTAGCAATATACTCGACTTATGCTTAAGCCAAGACCCCTCACTCTTCAGCAACATCTCGTACTTACCCGGCATTAGTGACCATCTCGTCATCGATTTAACTCTCTCTCTCTCTCTGCTCCTCGTAAATCACATCACTGCAAATTCATTCGTAATTACGCGAGAGCTGATTACGCATCTATCAACTCGAACCTCGAAGATTTTTATCACACTTTCTCAGTTAACTTCTGGGAAAGAACGGTTAATGAAAACTGGACTCTCTTCAAAGATAAAATGATCTACCTAATTGAACGTTTTATTCCACTGACCCGTATTATATCTGATAACACTAACCCTTGGTACAATAAAACAATTCATAGTCAATCCAATAGGAAAAAAAGACTCTATAAGCGGGCAAAGGCTGTCGACACTACGGCTTCTTGGAACGCCTACCACGAATGCGCTAGGGCCTACAAATCCGCCATTAATCATGCCAAAACCAAATTCTATAGTATCGACCTCCCCAACATACTAACCACCAAACCAAAGAAGTTTTGGAAAATAATCAATCCGGCACTATCACTTCCTTTGCAATTTGTGGATGACGACGGACTCCCGCTTTCTGATAAACACGGTGCTCTTGCTATTAACAATTTCTTCTGCTCAATCTTTACTAACGAGGACTTGCTAAATATTCCCGACTCGTGCCAATCCACTCACCCTCTTATGGATCCTATCTTAATTGACCGCACTGGAGTACTCAAGGCTATAGATCAACTGAAGGTGTCCTCCAGCTCCGGTGATGACCAAATTAATTCTAAGGTATTATTAAACACTAAAAACATTTCTTCCACTTTCCTCTGCAACATATTCTCTCAATCTCTTAAACTCTCCGAAGTTCCATCTGATTGGAAAGTTGCTAACGTCATACCCGTTCATAAAACAGGCGATCGCCAACAAAACAGCAACTATCGTCCCATCTCGCTCACCAGCGTGTCATGCAAACTCTTGGAGCATATTCTCTATTCTAACATAATAAACTTCCTAGACTCTCATAACCTCCTTTTCAAGCACCAGCATGGATTTCGCAGATCCTACTCATGCGAAACTCAGCTAACAGCATTTCTAACCGACGTTTACTCAAATTTCGATTCCAATGTTCAAACTGACGCCATCTTCATAGACTTCTCCAAAGCATTTGACAAGGTCCCTCATCAACGTCTTTTAATGAAACTAAGAGATATTAATCTTCACCCCTTTGTAGTTAATTGGATTTCTGAATTCCTCACTAATCGCACTCAGTACAGTTCTATTAACAATGTAAAATCTACCACAAGCACAGTAACGTCTGGCATCCCTCAGGGAACTGTTCTTGGCGCCCTTCTTTTTTTAATCTACATTAATGATCTCCACCATGGCATCACTCCTGAAGTACGTTTGTTCGCCGATGACTGTGTCATCTATAGACCGATTCATTCACGCCACGATCAACTAACCTTGCAGAACGATCTCGAACTTATAATTCAGTGGTGAATGGCAAATGGCTTTAAACTATAATAAATGTAAATCGCTATCTTTTTCCCGC
Organism: Ixodes persulcatus; assembly: GCA_013358835.2. Classification (NCBI taxonomy): domain Eukaryota; kingdom Metazoa; phylum Arthropoda; class Arachnida; order Ixodida; family Ixodidae; genus Ixodes; species Ixodes persulcatus. The sequence continues at coordinate 51,321 of JABSTQ010007249.1, forward strand.
AGTTCACATGTTCTATCCTCCTCTTGCTACCTTTCTAGCATCCCAGTAACTGCTTGTTCATCGTATAAATATCTAGGAATTCATTTGACATCTGACCTGTCATGGACCACTCACATAACATCTGTCATCGCCGATGCTAACCGCACTCTCGGATTTCTTCGCCGTAACCTCAGACAAGCTACATCCCCCGTAAAACAACTAGCTTATACTACCTTGGTTAGAACTAAACTGGAATTCGCTTCTTCCTTATGGTCACCGTGGCAGGCATATCTAACTAACAACCTGGAATCCGTTCAAAGCAGAGCCCTCCGTTTTATTTATTCCGACTATTCCCCTTACGCAAGCATATCAGGATTCCGCCAATCAGCTAACTTTGACACTCTTTCTCACCGCCGCAGGGTGTCTCGTCTTTCTCTTCTTCATCGGATCTTTTATTACAACAGTCATCTCAGACAAAGTTTGTTATCACCTCCTTACCGCATTTTCCCTCGTCTCGACCATTCTTGTAAACTCCGTCCTATTTCATCGTCAACCGTCACTCACCAAATGTCTACTTTACCATTGGCCATTGACGACTGGAACTCACTGCCTGACGTAATTGTTTCCTTATCTGACACTAAGAAATTTTCTGCAGCCATTAGCTTATTTTTTCTAACCCATAACTAGATTACAGCGTGTTTTTGTTGATAAATATTTGTATTATTTGTTTGTTTTTTGAAGTGTTCACTCCCTTGTATAATGCCCCCTGGGCCTTCAAGGAATAATAAATGATGATGATGATGATGATGATGATGATGATTATATTATGCTGAAAGGAATTTTGTTTTCTATTTTCGCGAATCGAAGTCATTTTCGTGAATCGAAGACATTGGTCGGAGGGTACATACCCAAAGGAATGGAAATCTTCTACTATTATCATGATCCCCAAACCTGGAAAACCCCCATCACTTAATAACCTCCGTCCCATTTCCTTAACTTCTTGCGTGGGCAAGACAATGGAGCGGATGGTCCTCGATCGTTTTCAAGAACATCTGAAGCCACTGCC
>JABSTQ010007250.1:0-108155 GCA_013358835.2 Ixodes persulcatus
GGCAAAACTACCGTGACACTTGCACTCACTTTCCCCTTCCCTCGAAACAGCGGTTCATCCAACAACATATCAACAACCCTATTGTCGTCTTCCCTCTGAGAGCTCTATCTAGAAACCCATGCTAGGAGTATAATTTCTAATACATTTCATTTGAAAGTCTAGTTACACTGCTTTCAGTCTCTGTTGAAAAATCACATTTTTTTCTGCTGCGTTGCAATTGAGGTTTTGATGAGCCCTCTCATTAGGTATATTCCGACTCGTCGGAATATACTAATGAGATGGCACGTCAAAACCTCGGTTACACGCGGGAAAAAAACCATTTGATTTTCAACAGAGACTCAAAGCAGTGTATCTAGACTTTCAAATAAAATGTATTAGAAATTCTTATGAGGTGGAACGGCAAAACCTTAATTGAAACGCGGTGGCCAATAGTTTTCGTAAACTCCTTAGGGACTCGTTACAAAAAAATCAATTGTTTTTCAACACAGACTCGAAACGGTGTCAATAGACTTTCAAATTATATTCATATGAAATAGAAACTTTATGCTTAGCTTTGTCGAAACTTCAATTGGAACGCGGTGGCCAATAGTTTTCGTAAACTCCTTACGGATTCGTTACAAAACTGTTTGCATTTCTACTGAGACTCGAAAAGATACTCCATAAACGTTCAAATGAATTCATTAAAAATTTTGTAAGGGCAGTGGATGGGAGACAAAGCAGTAGCTTTGAGTCCTGCCCCACTAATCATTCCAGTCAGAGCTCGGTGTTCTTAGCTCCCCGCGCGCTCCCGTCTCCTCCTCTTTGAGTTTCCTCCTGCATAGTCACTGGGAAGGTGAGAACGGCAGAGAGGAGCTTCAGTTTTCACGTTCACACACTTGCGTTTGACTACGATCAACGTAAGGCTCGTTCACACAGCTGCGTCGTTCGTGTTGCGCCGCATTGCGTCGTGCAGCACAGCGCTTCCCCATTGGCTCGTCGTAAGGGTCGCCATAGCAACAGAGGGGCGGGGGAGGAGGGGGGAGAGGGGGGGATCAAGGTGCATGTGTATGTTATAGCCTATAGGGCTGGATTTCGGGGGGGGGGGGGGCCTAAAGTTTCACCCCCCCCCCCCCCCCCCTGGCTATACCACTGACTCGAAGTAACGGTTGTTGATATCAGAGCCGTATATTAGGCTCTGGTTGATATATACTGTTTTCAATGGCGTGGCTACAGTGAACCGAGTTGCCTCTTTACGGCAGGGAGACGGGACGTCATACTGTCCAAAGATAAACCAGCCACAATCTTTGTGAACAACGATATGCGTCAAATGAGACCTGGTTTAAAGGGATACTGAACCAAGCAATTTAGTGTCCATAATAAGTGGCGCACGTTCTTCCCACCAGCCAGCAGCCGCCGGTGTGCGCGAGCACATGCAACAAAAATGACGTCAAAGACCTCCATTCGCGGGTAACATGACAGTGAAATGTATGGGCTTCGGGCCAAAGGTGAATAAAGACAAGTTTTTCATCTACACAGTGGTGTCTGGTGTAAAATGTAAGCGATTAATTGGTCTAACAAGCACGTAGCTTTCACTTGTAGAGATGAAAAGCCTGTCTTTATTCTCCTTTGGCCCGAAGCCCATGCATTTCACTGTCCTCTTAAAGGGGCTATGCAACAATTTTTTTACTTTGCGCAAATACCGCTTAGAACGGATCCCTGACGTTAATGACCTATGAAACACGCCTTAGTTTTTCACCCGACGCATTAGAAGTCCCAGAAAAAAAATTAAAAAACAACGAGCAGCGTTCACGCCCTCAACTCGCAGCCAGAACAAGCGGCCACGTGATCTGGAGCCGATTATATGCCGCCAATGTTGATCATAGCCACGCGCTGGGGTTGGCAAAGCACAGGACACGCGCTGAGTTCCAGACATTGTTATGGCTCGGCTATTGTCGTCGTTGCAGCGATTGGACACGGGCCACTACTCGAATGCTTCTCGAGCTATCAATTATCACGAGCCTAAATCGAGTGCCCACGCAATGCTCGGGTCCAATCTATGAACCGCATTCAAATATCGTCATACGGGTGTACTGCGATCCCCGCGTTACGTCATCGAATTTTGCAAGGGAGAGATTGAATGAAAATGATCGCTTTTGTCCTTGAAATTACACCGCAACAAAGGAGTTTCTTGGCCAGTGGCATTGCATGCGAGTATCCTTGAGTCCCACTAGTGCCAGTAAGCTCGTGTAAAGTGAAAAACATTCCAATTGAATATCGTTGCACAGCTCCTTTAAGCGCGAATGGAGATCTTTGACGTCATTTTTGTTGCCTGTGCTCGCGCACACCGGCGGCTGCTGGCTCGTGGAAAGAACGTGCGCCACTTATTATGGACACTAAATTCTTTGGTTCAGTATCCCTTTAATAGGCCGATACTACCAAGCGCTTGGCCCACGCGTCACGACGCCGTGACTTTAGTCAACGGGAGGTAGGTGGCAGCGCACGAGACGGCTCGTGTACAGCACGCGCAGCGTTCCAGCGAGGTTGCTGCACGAGCGCAGGAAGATTGAAGCACGTCCGGCCACTTTATTAGGGGCGACCAGGTCACTCCGTGTTTCTCTATGGGAGCGCCGGGGCCAAGAAATATCACGTGAACGGCTTGGAGGGACCGAGTGTTCCGCTAGGCGCCGCTCTAGCTCAACACCAAAAGCGCGGCGGCCTCTATGAAAGGCAATGAGAGCGTGCGGAAATAACGTTGGTTTCAGGTGATTTTTGTCACATTTCATGGGCAGGCGCTAATGCTAGCACATAGTGTGTATAGAATACGTTAAAATGAGTCACTATATTATAGTTTTCTCGAGCAGAATAGTTAGTATTGTGCGCTAAGCATCAGTATAGGTGTACGAGTGTACAGGATGCACAGGGGCCTTAACAGGATGGTGCATCTGCAGAGTGCCCGCTGGAGCCCACTCCCGTGATCGGAATGAAAAATCGAGTTAGATGCTCCGCAGGTATGCGGTGACGCTCTTGGTGAATGTTCGAAGTGAGACACTGTCGATTGGTGGTGAACTAGTGAATGGCGTGGGGAGGGAGGACCTCCAAAGTTGCACTGCACGGTGTGCGAAGGAGTTCTAGTGACGAAGCATACGGGTTAAAAGGGGCTGCAGTCCACCAGTGCGAGTACGCCGCATGGAGGAGGCAAAAAAAACGAGGAGTCCGGTAGTAGAAAAGTGGCTAGGAGCCGCGTGGTTGCTACTTGACGTCGATATTGAAGCGGGCCCCTCTCGACTGAACGGAAGAAATGCAGCGCTCAATAGGATGGTGTTCGGGGGCAGTGTTGGCGCCTCATAATAAAGTAGTAATCGCGGCGTTGCACCGACTCGAGGGAGGCGACACGTTGTTGCCGAATCCCACACCAAGCAGCAAAGCTCCAGGATGGGCAACAGAACTGTGAACAGCAATCTGGGCACATCGGGTCTGGCTCTTCTTGTGGACCGAATGACGAAGCCAAGGAGCCATCTTTCCCCGGACACGACGTTTTGGACATAGCGATGGAAATCGAGATGGTGGTCGATGATGACACCTAGGAGGTGGATATGTGTTGTTTTGGGGATCTCCCCTCGGTTCAGGAAAAGTGTTGGAGGGGTCGAAGGTTGGCGCGAGGCAGTGATGTGCATGGTAGCGCATTTGGTTTAAGTTTAGGGGACGTTTGTTATCTTTTGGCCAGAGAAGAATGCGATTTAGATCAACTTGTAGCTCTTTACGGAACGTACACTCGCAATAACGATGAGAAAAGTCCTTAGAATACAGCCGATTATCGTCAAAAACGTCGCCGGTCATGGAGCGGACACACACAGATACACACGTGAAAGCGTTTGCTATACTTCGTTTCAGCTTCGGTCCGAGCGCGGCCGATGTAATGAGCCGAAGGGCCAATCAAACAGCGAAGAGGCACAACGTCATGCCGTGCTCTCTGCAGTTGATAGGACGTGTGCGTGCGTGCTCATACGCCGGCTAGTCCTATCAAGCGCAGAGAGCACGCCATGACGTGGCGCTTTTTGCGCTGTTTCATTGGCCCTTCGGCTGATAACATCGGCCGCGCTCGGACCGAAGGTGAAACTAAGTATAGTGTGTTAAGCTACAGCGCCATACACCGCGTTTAAGCAGTTCGCTTAAACGCGGTGGCGTTTAAGCGAACTAGAGGAAGTACTAAATAAGCAAAAGCAAATACGGCGCGCTTGCGCTGCCTCGGGTGACCTGGTCGCCCCTATAAAGTCGGTCGTGGACTAAAGGTTCCTCCGTGCATTGCGGCAGCGGTGGCGTATACCAAACTGACTGGTGAGGTCGGTCTAGGGCCGCGGCTCGTTTTGCAGCCGCGCAACATGCAGGAGGTGCCTCATCGCCTACAAGGACCCTCACACCGCCGGCAGAAACGTAGCATATGTGTACCCTGTTCGACGGTGGTGTTGACGAACAGCAGGTCCCTGAGTTTGAGACTGACGGAGGGCGCGAGTGTCTGGATGACCAGCCAGCCAATGAACAGCTCAACGTCCTCCGACGAGAAGTTGAGCAGGAGACTGTTGAAGAGTTCCAGAGCCGCCGGATGCGCCAAGTACACAGTGTCGGACTCGTTCACCGTATGCGTCCTGCTCAGAAATATCCTCGTTAAAAAAAAAAAAAAACACTCCGTGTGTACTTTAAGAAATCTGGAACGCCTATACTTTATCGCAAAGCATTTGGGAGAGACAGTCGCTGCACTCTACGAAGGGTGCTCGGCGTATGTGACGAGGCTGAAAGCACGTTTGGACCTAAAATATAGTCTGTGCCGTGACATTAGGACCATGCTTAGCGCCGACTGTTTTTTTTTTTTTTTCTAGGTCTTAACATATTTCCAGCCTCTACGCCGGGCACCCTTCGTATAAGCCCTCTTTCCCGAGTGATTTGCGGGGAAATAGACACTCCTGATGTTTTTGGCGAGTGTGTGGCGTTGTATACGTTGTTTATATATATCCTAAACTCGGCTCCCAATATTTATACGCGAGCAGCGAAAAGGGAACTTGCTGTAGTGTTCCCTTATTGGAACGGCTTTAGTGATATCAGTGTTCGTTTTTTTGATCAGTGTGGATCGAACCATCGTTGGCGCTTTTGAAGGGACTTTCAAGTGAGATTAAAGTCTCGTATTTTTTGGCTGCATTACGGGTGTGTCGGAGGAACTCCGCTTCATTTCTGACTTTAGCGGGCGCACCAAAGAAGCCAAGCAAGCAGTGGCAAAAGTGCATCGTCACGACGCTCGTTGTTTTCGTGAGTTTGCTAACTCACTTTTCCACGCAGCATGCAACGAGCCGATCCTCAATTCGTGGAAACTTGTCGAATCCTCAACTCTCAGGTAAGTTTCCCGGTCAGAAATGTGAATGGCATTGAGACACGTATATGGCACCAGGTGCTGTGTGTGCGTATCAACTTCATGTAACGGAAGCGACTGCGCTTTGGCGTTGTGAAATTTGAATACCGCTGCGCCATTATACGCGCTATATAGTATACGCACCATACCCAGCTGATAGCATCGACCCACTGCACGGTGCTGATCTCGCTCGTGTATTTGGCCTTGAGTTCGCCGACGGTGAGCTTCTCCAGGAGCCCCTCGCGCTCGAAGAAGTCGTCTCTGTGGTCCAAGAAGTGCCTCTCCACGGTTTGCAGGCGACGGCTTACGTTCGCTACAAACTCCTGTGGAAACGGTGTCCGGGGTTTGGGTATATACCCAAACAAAGGAACAAACGAGAGCGCAGGTACACCTTAAAACTACCCGGTGCTTAAAGTCTTCCACCGGTACCAGGGGGGGGGGGGGGAGGGGGGGGGGGGGTTGCAGTGGGACTCATTTTGACAAGTAGCTTGCCTTTAAACTAATAACATTTACGTGCATCCAAACGCTGCGTCAGAAACACGCCCAAATAATTAATATCGTACCCATGGGTTTAGTTCTCAACTTCGTCGCTAGGGGCGCGATGGTTGGATTCACTCTCCAAAGGAAACTCAGAACCCCCGTCGATATCCGTTGGGGTTCTGCGATCCCTCGAGACACTCCTGACTTTAAGCACTGCAACTACCACCATACACGTCTACTTCTACAGGGCGTGGCAAATATCGCGCATCTTCTTATCGCCGCGCAGCCAATAGGACTGCGGTATCGGCCGATATCATTGCCGAAGAACGAATCATCACGCAAAAAGAGTAAGCATGATAAGCCGTGAAGTCTGCCCCTGGCGAATCAAGAACCGAGGCTAGCGGTTTAGAGAAGCTCGTTTTTGCGAACGCAGTTTTACTGACCCATGTTTATCAAATCCCTTATTGAGGAACCCAATTTAGAGGAAATGGCGATGAGCCTCCTTTTAGCGAATTCGACCGCCGCGAAGCAGCGTGTACGAATAGGCCAGGTGGGTTAACATTTTTGTAATGAGCCGCCGCAGACTGTCGCCGCGAAGCGGTGTAAACGGGAGGGTTGGGTTAAAGCCCCTCTATCCTGGGAAAAGTGGCGCCATTCATTGTTGTGGAAATGCTTGAGACACGTGCCGCGCGCCACTTCTGGGAAGAACATGGCGTCTGAAATCTAGTTCAGTGCTGCGCTGTGCCGCCATGATCTTCCCAAGGGCTGCACGCTGCACATGCCTCTTGCATCGACGCCACTTCCGCTACTTTCAAACATGAGGGGGCTTTAGGTTGATGGGTTAACTCGCGCCCTGTGATGCACGCGCGGAGTAGAATAGTCTTTTTTTAAACAGCGTCCCCTTTTCGATAGACGGCTTTTCTCTAAACTGAGGCTCCACTTTCTCTAAACCGAGCTTCGATAAAACGTGCCTGTTCCCTAAAACGTGTTTCGATGAAACGGCGTTCAATCAACCGTAGCAACCCCAATCAAGGAGCCCCCAGGGGTTCCTGCGCGTTGTTCGGGCTAGGCGTTGGATCACTAATCAGTGCCCTTCCTCTATGGCTGAGCCATTGAGAAGGACGGTATAGGGAGTATTCACTGGCGGCCATAGCTGTGTGCTCGGCTGCGGAGCGCGTGCTGATGGCGAGCTTCCACAGTTCTTTCGCCACATGCCTTCCGCACCACCAAGATTGCCGGTCTTGGCAGCCTATTAATGCGAGCTCGTTCTGAGCATGCGCTCTAAACAGTGACCTCAAATATGACGGCCAGTGAATACCTCCTATAGGTTTCGTGCTTCACTCCAGACGCAATTTCAGTTGCCGATGTACGCTCCTACGCCCATGGTTGACGTCGCCGCCGCCGATTGCCGCCGATGTAAGCGCCGACGGCGCCAACCAGGCATGCGCCAAAAGTGCAACCTCATAGCGTTCGTCGGCTTTCTGTGTTTCTGTGCTCGTTTGTTAAACCAATCAAGCACAGGAAATGTACTTACCTTGCTTCTGTTTATATCTCTTCCAAAGTTTCTTACAGCTTATAAAACGCGGGGCATGGCTTATGAAAACGCCTATGGCGTCTTAATGCGTTCTTTGACATTCGTATCGACCAATGCCGCAATCTAATTGGCTGCAAAACGACAATAAGTTGCTCGCTCGAGCGGTATTCGCCTATATATGGAATATTCACTGGCGGCCATAGCTGCATGCGCGACTGCGGAGCGCGTGCTGACGCCGAGCTTCCACAGTTTTTTTGCAACGTGCATTCCACACCATCAAGAATGCTGGGCTTAGCAACATATTAATGTGAGCTCGTTCTGAGTATGCGCTATAGACGCTTTGCAGCAGCTGTGCATGGGCGCCGCCATAACCGACCTTCAGTTTATGTTTCCTCTTATTCTGTTTACATCACTTCATCATTACCGCAGCAGGACAGGTCAGAGCCGTTTATTGAGAGAGTTTGGCCATACATTGGTTTGAATAGGCGAGCATCTCAGGCCAACCACAGGCCGCGAAACAGCCCCTAGCGGTGGTCGCGTGCTCTAAATTTGTGCCGCGACTATACTTCGTTTCACCTTATGTGCGAGCGAAGGCAAAACTGGAAGCGCGAGCACGGAAGCTCCGTGCGTTCAGGCTTTGCTCGAGCGCGCGAGCTGGGGAGAAATGCAAAAAGCGCTGGTCTCGCGCTTCTAGCTTTGGCTTCGCTCGCAGGTAAAGTGAAACAAGTATAATTTGAGCCGTGCCGAGCGGAACTCCGCGTCTCAAGACGCTCGCGCACCCCACCCTTTGCACTGCTTTCTTTCAGCCAGTCTCAGGACGCTGTTCTAGCAGTGCAGACAAAGGCATGGGCACGAGCGCGTGGCTTTGGAAAGTGCCTCCTATGCACGAGGTCTCGTACAAACAATAGCGTTTCGCTGAGCTAGGCTCACGCGCCTGTGCCTTTGTCTTCACTGTCGACATTTGTGAGATGGAGTAGAGGTCTCCTGATTGGTCGACGCTGTGTCACAAATTTAGTTTACGCTCTAAGCGTGGGGGGAGTATTCGGCGCTGGCGGCGGCCTTTGCTCCGCCTATTGTCCAAACTCTCCTAATATACGGCTCTGGGACAGGTTATTGCCATTTTAAATTCTGTTATGTCCTGCTCCTCAGCCAGGCTTATGTGGAGGCTCCTCGACGCCCTCGTTGGTGGCTCAGTATCTCGGTAAGACAAGAGAAGGTCAGCAATGGCGGCTAGTAATCTTGCGCGTGAGTAAAGTCTCTATAACCAGCAGCCACAAATGTGGCGTCCAGTGAATACTCTCTATACGCCACGCAAGTGGGCTCATTTTCGTCTTTTGCGCATGAAAAAGGAGGTAACGGTAACGTCAGAACGCCGAGACCTGATTGGCTGATCGTGACCCCCTATCTGAGCGTCGTCTGCTCCTTTGCAACGTCGTCTGCTCGCAACGTCGTCTGCGTCTGTCTTACCTTTCCTGCGACTTTCGGAAGTGTAGGTCTTTACGAGCGAGCTCGACTTCGCCTTTCAGAGAGGGCAGACGAAATAACTCGAGCGGTGCGTTGTTTTTGTCTAACAACTAGCAGACGCGCATCAAGGAGGGAAGTCAAAGGACTCACTGGCGAGGTGTCCCGAGGCGCCGAGGTTTGTTTGCTAAGGACCGAGAGTGAGCGTGTTACTGTCTGCAAGTTCCCTCCCAAGTACTTTTTCACCTCCTTTCGTGTGCGGCGAGACCCCTCACGCTTTAACGGCGTCGGCGGGTTGGCGCAGTTAACGTCGTCTGCTTTACGTCTGCTATTCAAAGCGATGGCTGCTTTACCTTTCCTGCGTCTGTCGGAGATTCACCGAGTCGGAGTGCCCGCTAGGTTTATCTGCCGAGCTCGCTTGGTCGGGGTCGGTGGAATCGTGGTCGTTGGAGCATTTCCCGGGTGTTTGTGGATCCAGCGTTCTTGTTTGTCGTGGTTTATTTCAAGTGCTTCTAACTTTTTTCTTGCTGCTTGTAGTCGGGACGCGTGAGAAGAGCACGTCCGTTGGTCGTCGCGACCAAGTAGCTGAGCGACGCTGTCGGCCATGCTTAGTTGATCGTAAGAAGCGCGTAAGACAGCTTCGGAGCTGTCGTAGGATTCCGTCGTAACCTGCGCAAAACTTACGATAATTTCGTTTCGTGAATACGAATTTGTTCTTACGTTTTGTCTTACGCACATTTTTGGCATAAGATCGTTTCGTGAATCTGGCCTCTGCACTTTCAAAAGTCGCAGGAAATGTTAAGACAGACGCAGATGACGTTGCGAGCAGACGACGTTGCGAAGGAGCAGACGACGTTCAGATAGGGGGTTTCGATCAGCCAATCAGGGCTCGGCGTTCTGACGTCACCGCTACCCCCTGCGCAAGAAGCAGACAAACTTGCCCTCCGCATAAGCGATCATAAGTGGTATTCGCTGGCCGCCATATTGGAGCGCTCTCTTCGTTGTTCTTGAGAACGTCTGCGAAGAGCAACGACATTTATGGTGTAAAATGCACGTCGGATGAACGCGTACGCGTGTTCCACCCAGTCAGGTAAGTTGTCCCATGGAAAAATAGGTGCAGTTCTGAGAATGTGCTTGGCACAACGCGCTCGAATATGGCGCGTCCAGGGGAATGATATAGGCTTTGACTGCACCCCGATCTACGGGGAAATGTGGGATAATTTTATTGTCACAAACAGCCCACGAAACGCCTGGCTCAGTACGTCGACGCTCCTTGCTTCGTGATTCGTACTGCGATGATTTAGAGTGCCGTAACCTCATTGTCTGCAGAACGATGCCATGCTCGGGACTCGGCGCGCCTCGCATATCTGGGCTGTTACGATCGGTGGTCAATTCCTGCCTGTGATCTCAGCTGTCATGGATGACTGTCGGCGTGCGACGAGTTCCAAGGAAGTTGGAACTGCCGTCATCCTATGCGATACCACAGGTGTGCGTTCGACTTCTTCGAACTGATCTCTGTCAAGTTGTCCGAGCCGCCGTCGTAGACTCGTGGTGTAGTTTTCACCCGCCCGAACGAACGTTTGGGATAGGGTTACTTGAGCTACCCGGTTAAGGAGAGTTGCGTCTAGATGATGAAATCAGCCGGATGTCTGCGAGACAGTGCGTGAGATAGCCTTACGTTTGTGCGTGTCAACGTGGTGGGGCAGAGACTAAAGGGTAGCAACAACCATGCTCCATGGGAATTGGCTGCCTTCTGACGACATAAGGATCGCTCCCTGGGGATCTAGGGACAATCAGTACTCTTAAAAAGAGCTGACTAACGATATGAGCCGGCTCTCGGCTCTCGGTTCTCACCCACCTGACTTGTATATGTTTTGTAAATAAATGAGAGTTGTACGAGAGACCCCCGTCTCCTGACACTCCTGCCATGGGACCGGTTCGGCTTGAGGTAAAACGGAATATACGAATGCATTTTTTTGAAAGTGATATGATTCTCTGCTCCCTCTTTCTAACATACAGTGAACTGACTCCGGAAACAGAACATTGTCCAAATCCCACACACACACACACCTTGTCGTCATCGGGAGTGCGCTTGAAGGCTCGGATGTACTCCCTGACGTAGCCTTCGTAGGAGCCCTCCCTGCGCATGCGCTCAACACGAGCACGCCACCAGTACATGGGGACGCCCTCGAACACGATGGAGCTCACGTCACCCGACTGGACGAGGGCGTTGTTGCGCAGGCGCAGAAGGATCGGCAGTTGCCACTGCATGCTCAGATCGACCACCAGCATGAGGGGGTCTACGATATCAGCCGGGTGTGGCCAGCGTATCCCAAAAAGGCCATCCAGGCTGGTGCGGAACGTCTCCAAGTCAACGTCGCTGCCATTAACGCACTCCTGGGGGGTGGGGAGTGTTCAAGGTATAGACACGTCAAAACGAAAAATCCACGTAAAAATAAAGAACAGTCTACGGAAGCTATGCGGAGAGCAAGTCGTCTGCTTCTTGCGGAGGAGCTGCGGTGACGTTAGAGCGACGCCGAGCTCTGATTGGCTTTCATTGAAAGGATAGTAGGTAAATCACCTCAAGAACCACTGTAAAAAAAAAAAAAAAAAAGTCCTGCTCCCCGTGGAGCATTACTAATTTACCCCTTTACGTAGAGAATTCAGATATAAGTGGGTGCATTTTAGACTAGATATATGTTATCAAAACGTACGCGTTTAAAACGACAAAAGCATCGCTCCTTCCTCCGACAAACAAATCTTGTAAGAACTATTTCGCGCGGCGTATGGACCATGAGCAAAACTCTCTTTTATTTTTGAATTCCCACTATTTTTTTTTTCAATCAGCCAATAAGAGCACGGCGTTCTAACATCATCGCAACCGCCTGTGCAAGAAGCAGACGAACTTGCGCTCCTCATAGGCCAACGCGCTGTACTGCAAACAACCCAGCGTTTGTCCACACCAGGTGTGGACACTGCGTGTGCGCGAAAAGGCAGGTTCGAGTGAGGTGAATCGTCTGCGCCGTGCCGACAGCAGCGTTACCGCAGTGACGTGACGTCATTGGCGTGACGTCAGTGGCGTGATGTCACCGGAGTGACGTCAGCGGCGCGACGTTAGAAGCGCGACGGCAGCGGCGCGTGTTGTCCTTTGCAAAAATTGCTTTCTGCGCGCTGCCACCTTTGTCTGCTGGGCTGTGGAGCGCCTTCTGAGCATGCGCTGTTGATCTGCTGTGCGGTATATCGGACGCTGCGCATGCGTCCACAGCCCAGTGACTCATCATTTTTCGCCCGGATCACGAGCCGCATGCGGCTCTTTGCGTGTTAAAGTGCGGCTCCCTCCTCTAACCTACCCCCCCCCCCCCCTCCCCCGCAACCCTTCCGGTCACACGAGCACTTCCCCAAAAAGAGAAATGGAACGGGTTTTATATCGAAAGAGAGGTTGCGGTTTCGTAGTCTTGAGCTACTGCTACCTTACGTACAGATAGACTGCTTTTGACTCGGATAGATTGAAAGTAGTTGGAGTTTCGTTTATTACTCTAGACAAAAATTTGCTCCCCCCCCCCCCCCCCCCCCCCCCCCCCCCCCTGCGGCTCTTGGAAGTTTCGTGGTTTTTGTTTGCGACTCTTAGGCCGGGTCAGCCTGGCCGCCCCTGGTTTATACAACTGATGGGCGAAACTCCGCAAGTTCGGTTTCGGACTGTTTCGGAAGGTTCCGAAACTTTTTGGACGAAATGTCGGTTGTTTCGAAGGTTCGGCAGTTTCGTAGCTATCTAGCCAACATGGCGTTGTTCCTTTTGGTTTTGTGGCCGGTCAGAGTGTTTAAAGACTCTAAACCTTAATGCAAACCGAAATTCAATCAGTTTTTTTTTTGTCAGGTTGCCTGCGGTGTGTGTGGGACCTGCGTAGATCGTATACGGTCCCGTGCTGAGGCTTGAGGGCGCGTCGGCCCATCGAACGCGTTCTTGATCCGTGATCGAAGCAGGCACGAAGCCAGGATTTTGATCCGGGGGAGGGGGGGGGGCGCCCATGAAAAATTGCTGTATGAGGGAGAGGGGGAGAGGATGCTCCAACAAAATGAAAGATTTCAAAGGGGAGGGCCCGGGAAAAAATTATCTTCCATTTTTTTTTTTTTGGGGGGGGGGGCAGGCAAGTATCCAGGGAAAGGGGCCGCCCCCCCCCCCCGCCCTGGATATTTGCCTTGCTCGGAGTGACGGCCAAACTGACAATAGGAGCTCAAAAAGCAAAGCTCTATGCTAGGTTGTGCGTGTCCAAGTGTCAGAGCTTTGGGTACAGTGTGTAGGCCTCCCGAACATTTCGGTCACGAATCACGGTTGACTGATCGGTGATTTCATGTCCACTCTGGAAACACGCTGTCTGGGGTCTTCAGCGGAGCACAAAACTAAAAGCGTGAGAGATAAGACGTGAAAAAAGAAGGGGAAAGGATACAAGCGACGTTTCGGGCGCCTAACTCCGACGCACGAGCAATAAACGTCTTCGGGTAAACAATGGAATAGTAATTATCTGAAGAACTAGGTATAAGTTACATAACCAATGCAGCAGGTAGTGACGGGAAATGAAGCAAACCTCTGTGCAAAAAAATTGTGAGCCATTCCACTTTGTGAAGGTGGTTGGCTAGCGAAGCTGTAGAGCACCACCACAAATGATTCACCAAGAGACACACAAAAGCACTTCACCAAATGTTTATTTACAGTATATACGTATACATCATTTTGAAACGGTAGTTATGATTGCTTTGTGATCACTATGATATACACTAATGGGTTCCATTACAACTTGGGTGTGATTCTTTGCTAAAGTTAAATCTATGCATATAATGCTTTACACATATAAAAGCTGCTGCTTTTATATATGTCAGGCAGTGACGTCACACGATTTGAGCGGGAGAAGGCCCAGTGTTCTCGGATGTATCTCCATTATCACACGTTTCGACGTCTTTTCTTGTAAAAATGCATATCGAGGTGACGAGGTCGTATATGTACTTCCATACAATGGAGCTCTTTTACATGCAATTTCTGACTATTGTTTTTGCACACGGCTACCATAAATGCATGGAACCCTAGCCATTTACAGTTTTGCTGTAATAGCTTTATCTTCCTGAAGGTCTGTCACCGCCACTTGTTTGCAGCCTGTGCTTCTGTGAAAAATAGTCGCTCGGTGAATCTCCGTGCTCGAAGTGACGGCCAAACCTTTATCTGCTGAACAAAAAAGTTATGTTTCTTGATGGCTGCGTGTGATTAAGATAGGAACCTTTATCTTGTTGATTGGGATGTTTATTGGTGATGGTGATCGACACTTTGACGATGTTTGGAAGGACAGAACGAGCGGGTTGGTAGGGATAATTAAACTTGAGGAAGAAAACGAGAAGGGACGGACAAACACAAACTTCCAACTGGCAAAAAAGTCAACAGCCCCGGACCGGCGCCCCCTTGCCAAAAGAACCGCAAAACCTGTTACGTTCCTTGCCGCAAAGAGCGTGTTTACTCAATTCCTATGTCCTGTGGTGCCCGATACATCGGCCAAACGGGGCGCTGCTTAAATGACCACCTGAGAGAGTACGCGAACGAGGTTAAAAAGGCGGTCTCCAACGGTTCAGAGGTTATTCACCACCCGATCGCCAAACACGCATCGGAATGTACTTCCTGCTCGGCCGTCTTTCCCTCTACTACAAGAATCGGAGTCACACCTCGAGGTATGGTCGGCAGATACTAGAAGCCTTCGCCATGCGTCGATCCAAGGACAACATCGGCTCCCCATCCATTGCCCTTTCGAGGAAAGAGAAGATTTCTAGTCCGGAGCTTTCTCCCCTCCTCGTTCCCGACCGCGACGCACCCTTTACGGCATAGTGCTCCTCCTTTCCACCTTCTTTTCACCCCCTTCCTTTTGCAAACTCTTGTGCACGTCGACAGGAAGCGAGTAAGGAAGACATGATTGCGAGCAAGGAAGGTAGTACATTCTCTTACTTGAGTGCGGCCGCTCGCCGTCAGAAGGCGCAACCAGTTATTTTGGCTGACGCTCCCGCGCCCAGCAAACTTCTGCTGCCGGCTGCACATATCGATTAAAAAAATTAAAAGGCGCAAACTGAAACAGGACGAAAAAAGACATACGTACGACAAGGGCAAGCGCCACCTTCCAACTGATTCAGTGTAACTCCAAACATTATTAAACTTGAGGAAGAAAACGAGAAGCGACGGACGAACACAAACTTCCAACTGGCAACAACATTTATTTATTTATTTAGAGAGAGAGAAGTCTTGCAAAAGAGGAAAAATCCAACGTTGGTTTTTCCTCTTTTGCAAGACTTCTTTCTCTCTCTTTCTCTCTCTAAGTAAATGTTGTTGCCAGTTGGAAGTTTGTGTTTGTCCGTCCCTTCTCGTTTTCTTCCTCAAGTTTAATAATGTTTGGAGTTTCACTGAATCAGTTGGAAGTTGGCGCTTGTCCTTGTCGTACGTGTGTCTTTTTTCGTCCTGTTTCAGTTTACGCCTTTTAACCTTTTAATCGATATGTGCAGCCGGCAGCAGAAGTTTGCTGGGCGCGGGAGCGTCAGCGTCAGCCGAAATAACTGGTTGCGCCTTCTGGCGGCGAGCGGCCGCACTCAAGGTGCACGCTTCGAGAACGTACTACCTTCCTTGCTCCCAATCATGTCTTCCTTACTCGCTTCCTGTCGACGTGCACGAGATAACCGGGACCGGCGCAAGGTGCCGCTTTGTGAGCCATCATGCCGCGCGTCTGCCTCAGCCACCGTGATGGAGCTTGCGCATGCTATAGACCGTTTTACTGAAAGAGGGCGAGAGAGAAAAGGGGAAAGGGCTACCGGCGCTTTCCCCCTTTCTGGTTTTGTAGAAAGAGTGAAAGCCCCGGATGAGAGGCTTGGCCGGTGTTGGGTGTCTGCTGTGCCCCAACTTCGTTCGCGCTTTCTTTTCTGTTTTAAACTCTCAAACTTAATTAGAGCCACGGGCTTCGATGGCGAGAGTCTTCCGGTCATCGGGACACCATTGCTCATTCATAGGGTGCACGAATAACGACAGAAAGCGTCGAATACTGCCCGAGAACCTATGTAGCTTGCAAGGAATCCGGCAAGGCGAGAGCGGCTGCAATGTCTTTAAGCTCGATCGCTTTCCACGTGACCCCGGTCTCGGCGGCTGTGGATTGCGTCCGTAAACCGAAAAGACGTTTCCCCAACGCCATCCTCTCGACTGTGCTCGGAACATTTTGTGAACGGAGCGCGCACCGAACGCTGTACCGCCGATGAACATGGGGTACGCTCGCAAGGTGCGAGCGTACCCCATGTACTCCAAGTTTTCTCCTGATAATTTTTTTTCAGCTTGTACAATTGTGTAACTGAATTTATCTTAATATGGGTATTTTGAAGTGTTGACAATGACTCAATTTTGATAATTTGCAGTGGTGACTGATTCGATTTTATCATCTACAACACTTAGTTAAAGGCTCATTTCCGCCGCCGGGTGAGGCTAGAAATTGTTGAAAAGGTAGTTCTATCGGTTTTCCTGAATCGCGATCTGCTGCGCGATACCAGAGAGCCGGCAAAAGCGCTCCTTGGAGTGCCGCTGGTGGGTTGTTTGGGTTGTTTCCGTTGATTGGGCGCTTTGAAGCGCTGGATAATCGCTGCAGGGTACGTCTCGTGTGTTGCGATCTGCGTTTTTGAGCCCAGTGTGCACGCTTCTTTGTTCAAGTCATGGCATCAGCCAGTGCGGCGACGGGGGAAACAGCGGCGGCGAACGTGTCAGCGCTAGAAATTGGAGGTTAGTACTGAAAATATTGCATCAAAGAGTAAAATAATTCGTGGCTGTTTTGAGGCTTTCTGCGGTTCGATATAAGTACATCTAGAACGTCTTCGTCATTCATCCACAAGGAAATATAAGAACACGGACACGCAAGATAAAAGCAGCGCAGCAAAACGATCTGTAGCAGCTCCGGGTGTTTACAAAAGTTAATTGAGGTTCCCGTTTCGTGTATCGCTTGTTGATTACTAAAAATGGCTACGTTGAAATAGGCCCATTGCAAGCAAAACTCGATGAATGGTTCATCATTTTCAGTCATGCGGAAAGCGGTGGAGCTTAAAAACATTGCAGCCGCACTCGCCTTGCCAGATTCCATGCAAGCTGCATAGGTCCTCGGGCAGTATTCGACGCTTTCTGTCGTTATTCGTGCACCCTATGACCCAGCAATGGTGTCCCGACGACCGGGGGACTGTTGCCATCAAAGCCCGTGGCGCTAATTAAGTTTGCGAGTTTAAAACAGAAAAGAAAGCGCGAACGAAGTTGGGGCACAGCAGACACCCAACACCGGCCAAGCCTCTCATCCGGGACTTTCACTCTTTCTACACAACCAGAAAGGGAGAAAGCGCCGGTAGCCCTTTCCCCTTTTCTCTCTCGCTCTCAAAATGGCGCTACCCACGATAAAACGGTCTATACAGATAACATTTCGCCGCACTTTGCGCCAGTTCCTGTTGTCTCGTAAGCGTCGAACGGAAGCGAGCGAAAGAAACATGACCGCGAACAATAAAGGAAGCACAGGCACACAACGTGAGTCTTGAGAGCGGCAACGCGCCGTGAGACGGCGCAGCCCGTCTTTTCGGCTGGCGCTCCCGTGCCCCGCAAACTTTTGCTCCCGACTGTACCAACTAGCACACATTCACATCACGTCGCATCACATTTCTTCTACTGTGGGCTCTTTTCTTTATTATCACGTAAAGAAGATCCAGCCATCACCTGTGTTAAACTGATTACCATATCTACTTACCAGTCCCGTTTCCTAACGCAGTGCATCAAAACGAAGTTCGCACCTCTGGAAGTGTGCACCCTTTTCGGATTGCTGGAGCCATGCATCCTAGGGTCATGCCAGAAAGGTGTGCAAGATTGTAAAGTCTGAGCATTGGCGATAGGTTCGAACGTATCAGGACTGGTTGCAGGTTTTGGTTTGCGAGAAGAGTGAACCACAGGACAAAGAGCGAGCCATCATTGAAAGAGTGGACAGTAAACCGAGAACTAAGAAAAAACCCACCTATCATAAAAAAAAATATTGCCAACTTATGAAGGAGAGTAGCCTTACTATGGTACAAGCCAACAAAGAGGGCGGTTTTGTTTCGATGAAGGAAGACCTTTTCCAGGACTAGACATTAGCAGCTATTGAAAAGAATTTCAGGACTGTCAAGTTTCTTCCGAGAAAGAAAAAGACGGCTACGCTCAGGTTGCTGAAATACGTGAACTTTGATGGCATAAGAAAAACTGTCAACAAAGCAGATTTTTTTTTAGGTCTTCTTCATTGGCAAGACCCATAAGCCTAGGTGTCCCTTACGAGTCATTGCCTCGGAAAGGAGTGCCTGGCAGGTTCAGGTCGGCAGGTTCTTACAGCGTCACCTAAGAACGTTAAGGCCCGTTCACACTCTTGCGACCGAGTTCGACCGAGAGAGACCAGACCGGTTTTTAAGCCTCTTGCGATCTCTTAGGACCAGCTCCGCTGCTGGTCTCAAGAGATCGCAAGAGGCTTAAAAACCGGTCTGGTCTCTCTCGGTCGAACTCGGTCGCAAGAGCGTGAACGGGTCTTTAGTCATTGACGATCCCTTTCTGGTTCGAAGCTCCGGAGAACTTGTTGAAGTTCTGAAGGCAGTGTTGCGGAATGCGGCCACAGCCTTTTCTGTGGATGTAGAAGAGTTGTTTTACTCGGTTCCTCATGATGGACTTTTCACCGCTGTTCGTGAGAGCATAACGCAGTCAGGTGAAATGGGGTTCTAGGATTCTACAGGTGTTAACTGCGACCATTTTATGGCGAGTTAGAATTTTACTTGCAGTCCACGGCCGTTGTTTTTAATGAACAGGTCTACGCACAGAAGAATGGGATATTTATTGGTTCTTCGGTGGCACCCGTTTTGTGTGACATTTATCTTTCTGCTCTGGTCAAGCGCACATCGGGGGCTCTTGACTGTCGCTTGAATGTGGTCAAGATTTTTCGCTCTGTTGATAATTTATTGGTTATCTTGGGGGAATGTGCAGTGAGCTGTATGGAGCATGATGTGGCAGAAATTGTTAATTTGTTTAGATCACTGTCGGGCGGACTGGACTTCAATTGGGAAATGCCTAATGATGTCAGTATTCAGTTTCTGGACTTGCAGCTCAATGTTACTGCGGATCATTTGTGCTGGAGTTACAATCCACCGATCTAAGAAAAGCCTCCTTTCTTTCAGCAGTTCCCACTCGAAGCTTGCTAAACGTGGGGTTGCATCCACCTGCCTTCACGCAGCCATTACAAAAAGCTGCCAGCATGGACTTCCGATCAGCTTTGATCATCAGGTTACACGCTTGAAGAGTGCCGGTTACCCGAAGTGCTCAGTGTCAAGTGTGTGTGAAAGGCTCTTACAAAAACCATTAAACGAGATGGCGGCGACAAATGTCGTGAAGAGACAGACAAGATGACAGTGCAGTGTGGTTCCATATTTGCACAAGGTGACACACAATATAAAAAAGATGGCTGCTAGGCACAGGGTTAATGTGGTGTTCTCAGCCCTTTGCAAACTTTCAAAGATATGCTCTTTGATGTAAAAACACAAGTTTGTGATACTGCTTACAGCGCACAAGATCAGACACACTTAAAAGTAATTTCACAACTCTCACACAGCGCTGACTGACAACTCGAGTATATTAGGGAACCAAGCCACGACAGGCATGATGTTCAGCACGGGCCGTAACGTGGTGTCCACGCACTTCCCGCCTGAACATCATGCCTGTCGTGGCTTGGTTCCCTAATATACTCGAGTTGTCAGTCAGCGCTGTGTGAGAGTTGTGAAATTACTTTTAAGTGTGTCTGATCTTGTGCGCTGTAAGCAGTATCATGAATAACCAACTCGCCCAAGCTGAAGTTCTGGCACAAGTTTGTTTCGTGCTCAAAAAAACATGTAACAAGACACACCGAATGCGTGACTAAGGTGGTGTATGAGATTCCATTCAGTTGCGGCCAAGTTTACATCGGTCAGACCGGCCGATGTTTTAATTAAAAAGGCGCAGGAACACAATTGCTTTACGCAATAATTCGGGCGGGCATCTTGCGGAGCACTACAAACGATGTGGGTGTGAACCAATGTTAGAGAGCACAGGGAATGAGAAGATGACGAGGAAAATAATCGAAGCTTTCTGTATAAAAAAAAGAAGCGGCTGTCAAATGCGTAAGCATGCCATCCCTGAACAAAGAAGTTTTGTTTCTTGATGGCTGCGTGCGATTAGGGATAGGAACTTTGATCTTGTTGCTTGGGGGGTGTCTATTGGTGATAGTGATCGACAGTTGACAATGTTTGGTGTTACATTAAATCAGCTGGAAGTTGGCGCTTGTCCTTGTCGTACGTGTGTCTTTTTAAAGCGCAGCTCTTAGGCGCCCGTTTCCGGGTTTCACGGCGTCACCGTCGGCATAACCATCCCGCTAAATTTAGCGAGAAATTGAATTGGTGTTGAGGCAACATAACGTCAATTTTCCCGCTAAATTTAGCGGGGAAAATGATGTCACATGACTTTGTGTCACGTCACCAATGAACAAATTCAGTTTCTCTGTTAGATTTAGCTGGACAATTGACGCCACGTGACCTCAATACGAATTCAGTTTCCCCACTAAATTTACCGGGAAAACGACGTCACATGACTTCGTGTCACGTCACCCATGAAGAAATTCACTTTCTCCGCTAGATTTAGCGGGAAAACTGACGTCACGTGACCTCAACACTAATTGAGTTTCCCCGTTAAATTTGCGGGAAGACGACGTCACATGACTTAGTGGCACGTCACCAGTCTTGTACACGTTACCAAAAAAAGCAATCGATTACAATTACTATTACTATTGGCTAAAAAGTATTTGATTAGATTACTTGATTACTCGACGGCAAAAGTAACTGGACATTACTTAAAGAAGTAACCGTTACTTTTCCGATTACTTTTTGTGTGAAGACACATCTTTAGCGCTCATAACAATGAACTACTTCCACAAGTATTGAAGAAGAGAAACTGGTTCCCTCTTCGTGGTCGTTGCACCTTCACAATGCGGACACAAGCATAGAATTCGTTTGAAGAAGTTTAATGATTTGGGCGTTCGCCAGTGTGTGTGTGTGTGTGTGTGTGGGGGGGGGGGGGGGGGGGGGGGAGCGGAGGGGGTTCTAGATCTTGTTAAGCTTGAGCAAGGGTTGTCGCTCAAAGTTTGCGCCGCTCATTTTATTATTCACATGTGGATGAGCTCGCATGTTATACAAAAGAGCAGCAGCTCCAGGATTTGAAACGGATCATGTGTAGTATCATTAGCGGAAGAGATCGCCCCGACCACTTCTCAACTCGAAACATTGCTTGTCACAAAGACCACTTAGGGTAAATGGGGAAATATTTCAAATGGCTTTGTTATATTTTGCATCCGCTTTAGGCATTCTTCGGTTCTGGTTCTCCTACGGGCTGCGAGTAGGTACCCTAAGCAGGATTTTTATTTTTTTATTTCTGTGTGTGTGTGCATGAGGGGGCTAGTTTGAACGAAGGACTTACAAAGCTACATTCTGCTCCCTCAAACTTCGCCCTGAATGGCCATTGTCACGCACTGTGGCTTCCCTGGGGCTTCCCACTCCCAGTCCCAGCTCGAAAAAAACAACAACAAAAAAACGGACATTCCACAGAAACTGTACATAGAAAGGGATTGACCTCGTTTCCTACAGCTCCGCAAAAATATTTCTTTTTTCCGTTCAAAAAAAAAGCAAATTTTATTTTTGTCATTTCAGCAAAAAAAGACGTGCGCCCGGGGGGGGTCCCGTGGAAAAATAGTAACTCCAAAACTCCAAACTCCAAAAAGTAATCGATTACAAGTAATTTGATTACTTGTAATGCCTACAGTACAAGTCTGCACGTCACCCATGAAAAAATTCAGTTTCTCCGCTAGATTTAGCAGGAAAACTGAAGTCACGTGACCTTAACACTAATTCAGGTTCCCCGCTAAATTTAGCGGAGAAAACGACGTCACATGACTACGTGTCACGTCAACCATGACCAAATTCAGTTTCTCCGCTAGATTTAGCGGGAAAACTGACTTCACGTGACCTGAACACCAATATGAATTATACGGAAGAGGAGGAGGGGCAAACCCTCCCCTTCATACCCTCCCCTCTTACTCCTCAAGAGCTGCGCTCTAATTTCGGGTTACAGAGATTTGTAAACGTCTTTCTTTTTTTTTTCGTCCTGTCAGTTCGCGCCTTTTTACCTTTTAACTCTGGGAAACGTACGTAAGTACCCACGTCGATGATATGCTTATCAAGTTCGTTGGAACCAACTGTACCTGCATCTACAATGTTTATTTTTTTATACGTATAGGTATGATACACGTATACAGTAGAGGAGGTTTTGGGCAGCACGTGCGCATATTCTCGATTGCATAACACAGATGTCGGAGACCTTCCGACACAGTCACTTCCACATGTCACCTGTTGCGGTTTGTGATAATAGATTTTATCGACCTCTCCGCTTTGACTTGACTATGGACGTTGTAAGATCGAAACCATTATGACCGACACAAAATCTCAACATTTATGTCGTGTTGTTCATTATTTTATTTCTCCGTGTCTCAAATATTATCTGAACAAGCATATTTTGTTAAATGAAGTATTTATATTTAACATTTTAATTACTTAATGGGGTTTATAAGATTATTTTGTCAAAAAAGTTGCAGCGCTCAATAATGTGGTCTGGCCACTCTGGCAACGCTCCGAAACTATCCCAACCTATCCGAAACCAACCGAGGTTCGGCCGTTCTCCCGAAAATTTCTGAAACCCCTGTCTCGGAAAAAGTTTCGCCCCTATCACTATACTCAGGGTCAACTTTCTGTGGCAATGCAGCCAAAGCTATAGGCGATAATACCCTCGCCCACTTTGAGCGCTATCGAAGCTGTGCACGCGCTCTCTTCCCTTCTTCTCTTATGCCACAGAAAGTTGCCCGCGACAATAGTCTATGCGGAAAGAAGCTGAAGGAGAGGAGGAAGTTCCAATCAGAGCGCCAAGCTCTGATTGGAACTATGGTGAATAGACGAAAGCACTATACTCCGTTTGAACTTAAGTCCGAGCACAGCGTACGCTACGAAACGACAGAGCCAATCAAATAGCGGCAAAGGTGCAACGTCACGGAGTGCTTCACCGGGGGACCCAATCAGGTGCAAAAAGTGCGCTTCTGTCGCTGCTAGGTTGGCCCTATCGTCTCGTAGCGTCCGCTGCGCTCGGACCTAAAGTGAAACGGAGTATAGCTGCCTTCGTTTGTTCAGAGCAAACGAGAGCGCCGTCTGCTCCTCCAACAAAGTTGGCGCCAGCCGCCGGCGTGCGGCGATCGAGCGCCGGACTCTCCGCGAGGAGCGGACGACGCACTTGTTTGCTCTAGCTGACTGGAGAGACAGTGGGTGGAGGCAGCTACCCTTTGCGTCTATCCTTTCCACTGGTTCTGAGACCCTCGCAGGGTTCTTAGGCGTCTTTACTGAGAGTTGTGAGGCATTTTGGATGTCCCACAACAATATTGATTTAAGGCTGATGTCGGTTTCTTCTACGTGTCCTCATCGGGAATTCGAAACGCGCGTGCCGAATTGACAACTTCGCGATTAGGGCCGAATGTGGTGGAAGACCACAAATCGGCGGGAATTTTATTTACCCAAAGGGCCTGCCACTTGGCACCAACGGCTGACGACCGTTGAGTGACACGACGAGGGCAAGAAGCTGTGGCTCCGTCGTTCACTTTTTTTTTTCCTTCGGGACTGTACGCTCCACAAACGCCTAATTTTGGTTATTTACTATTATAGGAAGTATTCACTGGCGGCCATAGCTGTGTGCGCGACTGCTGAGCGCGTGCTGATGGCTAGCTTCTAGGGTTCTTTTGCAACGTGCATTCCACACCGTCAAAATGGCCGGTCTTAGCAGCCTATTAACGGGGGCTCGTTCTGAGCATGCGCTCTAGACAGCACCCACAAATATGGCGCCCAGTGAATACTCCTTATAGCAAACGCGAGCGCGTGAAGCGCGTGTGTGCAGGCCGTCTTCTAGGTGGAATTGTGTACACACGCCAGGAACAAGATGGCGGTGCCCAGAGGCCGTACTCGCAAGCAAGACCATTCTAATAATCGTCATCTGCGCGCCGCCATCTTTGTCTTCTGAACTGTGCAACGCTTACTGAGCATGCGCCGTATAGCGCTGCAAAGGTGTACCTTTTCTTTAACGGCGCCGCCATCTTGAGAATTGCGGCGCCGACGACGCCGTCTAGCGGCTTAGAAAAAGAAAAACCGGCTAGTTCTGGCAGCACAGCTATCTGGGTAGGCAACAGTGTGGGTATGGGGGGAACTTGGCTAGACTTGGCTATGGCGGGCTGCAATAACTTGGTTGGAGCTTGTCCGGTTGAATCCAGCTGGCTACTCACAGGCCATCACCTTGCCTCCTCGAGAGAACGAGGACGAAGACAGTGGGGTGTTTTGATTGAGTTTCCACAGCGATGTATATATGAGCAGTTTAATGTAGTCTATGCAGGTAAGCTTGCGGCATTTGATAGCTCCATCTTGAGTGGTGGCATGTAGACTTTTTCATACCTTTCACATACCATGGGGCTTCCAGTGATAACCTAATTGGACCACCTGCACCGGGAATTAAAATCGGTCCTCTTGTCGTAGACGAAGTGGTCGTGAGCTTAAAGGCCGGTTCTCACATGGAGCGAAGCGCTGATGTAGCGCTCCTCACGTGCCGTCAGCTACTTATCGTCTGCAATGAGCAACAGTTTTGGCGGTGCGATACAAAGCTGGTGAACGCTCCGGTCAGCACGCGCTTAGCGCGAGGTTAGCGCTACGCTTGTAGCGCTCCGCTGCATGTGTGAACAGGCCTTAAAGGTCTGATACGCATCTCTCGCGATTCAAGCTCGCAATCGACTGACTTCATAAATAAGAATTCTTGGGGACAATGCGAAGCTCGATAACTTTGTAGTCACATTCGCGCTGCAGCTTCTTGTGCTCATGGCACACTTTCTGCTATTGTTCTTATGCTTTATAAAATTATTTATCCATCCGACGACCACGCAGTGGTACCCAGACAACCGTAGATTTTCGGAAATTGCAGCACGGTAAAAAGGAGCACTCGGAACTATCTCATGCACGACGTCCGTTTTTAAGCCTTTTCGCCCATACCCTTGGCGGTTGCATACCCTGTGTCAGCGGGCAATCCAAAAATTCACCAGGTCGAGGGTACGTCAGTTACTGGCTGGTTTGAGGTTATGCGAAAAAGGTGGATACAACAGGCGAAATAGAAAGATGCTGACCCTGAACAGACTGGCGGCTTTCTCGAAGGCGCTCCGGTTCGACTTGGGAACTGAGCAGTTGAGCAGGTGCTCGGCCTCCTCGTCCATAAACTCGGAGCGGCGCCGGTGGACCTCGGATACGTGGTCGGGGTGGCTCTTGCTCCAGTGGCCGCACACGTAGCCGTAGAAGTCCCGGCAAGGGGACTCGGAGGTGTTCAGCGACCCGGTTATCTGCGCCGGAGACCCGCGTGGATATACGGCCGGTCGTGGATTAAAGAGGTAGAATGTGCAGATGCCTTCGCCTCACAGGTTGGTGACTCAGAGTGGGTGGAGGGTAACTCTGTCTGCCTGAGGGATCCCTCATACGGATTCTCGGTACTAGGGCAAGTATGTTTTGTACAGTGTTGCCCAGTTACGCCGACGTAAGACAACTTTTCTGTCTAAAGTATGTTCATCCAAGTAAAGTGGAATTAAAATGGTTGTAGTTCATCTTGTGGGAACCACGTGTTCCGTGCGTCCCTATCTAGGTCTAGCTCAGGCTAAAGTCACTGGATCTCAGGCAGGCCGTGGGTGCCGCCGTGTCGGGGCGGGCTACTCGGATGCCAGAGGAGACCGTAATGCCCCTGTGGGCGGCTTTCCCTCGCCCTCCCCGGGTGACCTGCCACCGGAGCACCATTCGGAACCATTCATACTTGGACGCGTCCGGCCGCCTCCAGGAAGCGAATCTACTACCGTCAACCACGGGCGCGTCCATTTGCCGCAGGGTATATGTAAGCCGGCCCAAAACAACTGCCGGGTGCTCTCGGCGGAGGAGGCATGCCTTGCTTCTCGGAGCTCTATTTGAGGCCCTTCCCCTTTCTGTGAATCTGCCTATTGCGGGAGCGTGGGTGTCCGACCGGGAATCGTGTCACATTAAAGCAGTGCCGATACTTTTGACTTTATCGAAGGGAAACCCACAATCTTTAACGCAATACGCCCCCCCCCCCCCCCCCAAGAAAAAAAAACAAAAAAACAAAACAAACGAGGACGGATGTTAGGTTGTGTCCTGATGTCCTCATCTTATTCGTCCTCATTTTTTGTGTTTATGTGTATTAAAGTAAGCGAATTAAAGATAATTAAAATATTCCTCCCGTAAAGCAGCTACTGAAGAAGTTATAACACCCTATTGTTCCATCCCAGAGAGAAGGCTTCTTTATTGCAGTGTTTCCGTTCCCCGGCTTTCCGTCTCATTCTAAAGAATTAAGGCGTAGCAAATCAATATGGGAAACACAGTATGCTCTGTGAACACCTCTTTCGCAGCCAGACTCAACTACATCGAGTTTGGCATCCCAGTTTTGTATAACACTATTTTGTAACGGCATTTTTCCGAGTAATTGTTGCTGCACAAAGACGACACGACGGGCCGTACGCAAAAAGCAGATGCCTTAGAAAGAATCCGGTGTTGCGAATGGGCTTCATAATTTAATGCGAGCAAATCACATGCCGGTTTAGGGAGGGGAAAATTTAGCACGCAAGCGGAAGCCCAGATAAAATCCTCCGAACGTGGCAATACTTTCACGCACTGTGTACGCCTCCGTATACGATGTACCGCAGCGGACGCAAGGAGCCATCCCAGCCGAACCAGTATTGTCAACATGCCACGTGACTAAGCGCGCCGCGCGTCACCGCGCCCCTCTCGGCGGTCACGTGATAATCGCACGGCATTGGATTGGTTTCGATGGCTCGAGGCGTCCTCTCTGTCCATCGTAAGGTGAAACGGAGCATAGAAGGCGTCTTCCGGAGTACCGTAGAGTACCGTATTTTCCAGTGTATAGTTCGCGGACTACATACGTTTAAAAGTTAAAGGGAAGCTGGGGAGCTTCTTGAAAAAAATGAGTTAGAAGTGAATTCTAGTGTATTTTTACCCCGTGAACCCGAATACTCAAACCGTTTGCTGCGCAAGTAGTGTTAAACGCGAGAAAACGCGAAAGAAAATCGCTGTACGTGACGTCATCGACGGATCTTTTGGCTGCCCAAGGCTAGGGAGGCGGGGCTTCAGCCCTATTTTGAAATTGCTCTTATGGCTCTCCGGCGCGTCGCATTGAAATATAATTGTGATATCTGTTATTCTAACGGCAAAATGAACGCAATTCAAGCGTTTTTTCTCAAATGCAGAAGTGCCCCATCTTCCCTTTAATGTTTGGTGCTGTGTGGACTATATACACAGGTGCAAACTGCACACGGTTTTTTTCTCTCTAAAGGTTGATATTTGACGTTGGTCAGAATATACACGACCTGTTTTTCCTAAATGTTGATATTTTATGCCGTGCGGACTATACACAAGGTCACTGGTTCTGGGCTTTTGTTTTCTCTTTCAACGGAATAATGAAACCGCGTCATACCACTGTGTTTCCCTCGCCCTCAGCCGAAATTGGCGCCTGCGAAGTAAACACCGTGTGCGGACTATAAATCGGAAATTACGGTAGTCGACCAAGGCAATAAAGACTTCTAGCAACTCTTTACCGTACATACCGTACTGCCCTTACCATGGGCCCGACTGCGCATACGCGACCCGTATATATATACTGTTCAAATCCTGCAAAATTTGATTTTAGCATACCGGGGACTCGCACCATGGTACCGGAGCTCGACTGGAGCATACCCTGGTGACAACGGCAATAGATAATTTATAAAAATGGTGGCGCAATAAAATGGGATAATGATAAAACTATGGATCGGCATAAACCGGTTCCTGATACTCAGGGACAGCGTTTCTTGGCAATGCAGTCAAAGACGACCTCCCATCATCCCGCTAACCCTATCCCCTCTGGCCCTACCATAATATATACCGCCAGCTGAATCCCGTTTTGAATAAACGTTTTCTGACCGGACTAGCAGTCAAAGCTATGGGAGTACTTGAGCTCGCGCACCCTGGGCACCGATCAAATCTATGCGCGTACCATCTTTATTTCTTCGATATGCCATGAAAACCTGCCCCCGAGTGGCGAGCACAAGTATCGTGCTCACGGAAGCCAACACAACATCCGCGTCCTTTTCTCATTTTTTTTTCCGTGCTCAGTTTTCGTGCTGCTTACCTAAAGTGCTGGAAATTTGCGATGACTTACAGCGTGTTATACGACCCGCTACTGCTCGACGCGCTGTTGTGGCAAGAATTTGAGGAACTGTATTTCTTACACGGACAAGAGGCAAGACGGTTGGTCAGCGACAGTGGTCTATTGAACATCACCAGAACGCAAGACGAAACGTTCAAAGGACTCTTCCGCTTCGAGAAGTACGACCTGGACGAACTTTTGCATCGTTTGAAGATGCCCGCCGAGGTAATCAGCGCGCAGAAAGTGAGGGTGCCGGGCACCGAGGCTCTCTGCATGACTCCTCGGCGTCTCACCTGTCCAAACAGGCTTCTAGGCTTGTTTGCGTATAGTTTGCGGCTAACTGCGGTTAGGCCGAACTCTATCCAACACGAATATCTTAATTCCTGTTGTCAAAATAAAGGCAAGTTGTGGTACGCCATCACTCGAAGTATTGAAGCAGATTAAATATAATGGCCTTTTTCCTTGTTTATAAGCGTTTAATAGCTGTTATGATAATGCATCTTGCTCTCTTTAAGGCGTACAAAACAAACGCCAGTCGCAGTGACAGGCGAAGAGCGCAGTCAAAGCTCCGCGTCCAGCGCGAGCTTTCTCGTCTTGAAAGCAGAAAATTGCTCACGCAGCTACGCGCAGCCAAAACGTGACGAAAGACAACGAGCTCGTGATGAAGGCACTGACTGCAAAATGCTTTAAACAGAACAGAGCCACGGAGGAAGCCGAAATGCCATTCGAAGCATTTTTTTTTTATATTGTGTGAAAAAAAGAAAACCAACTCCGTTCTGCGACGTGCCGGGATCGTTATAAAAACAGCTCTCGCCACTAAATATGGCTCCTCCAGTAATATTTGCTGCTACGATTGTTTCTAAATAGCTCCTCCAGCATTCTGAAACAGTTAAGAGTGTCGTCGACGCTTGCAGTGGCGGAGCGGGGACGCCGCCATGTTGAACACAGGGCCGCCGTTATCACCGTAAGTCGACCACGGTACAGCATTCCAGGCACATGACGCTGGTACGAGTCGCGCATCCGCAGTCAAGCTCATGGTAACGGTAGTACGGTAACGGTTTGCTTAAAGACCCTAATACCACGCATACGCGTTTTCACCACAAGAACCGTTGTAAAAAAAGGGCCGGTTCCTCGTGGAGCATCACTAATTTCCCTCTTTATGTAGAGAATTAAGATATATGTAGGTGCACTTTAGATTATATATACGTTATCTTATCAAGACGTGACGCAAGATAGGCGGCCCCGTTTGGATACCCTAGTGATGACGTTTCCTTCTCTTCTAGGGTATTGGCCAATGGCAACTGCGGCCTTCATCACCTCCAGGGCGAAGCGCTTGCACTCGGTGGACACGCACAGTGCTCTGGGCCTGATGCCGGACTGGGAGTAAAGGATAAAGAAGGCAAGCAGGGCCGCGAGCAGCGCCACCACGATCGCCAGGCACACGCCGTAGCAGAGCGTCTGCCGCCACGTCTTCAGCACGTCCTGGTCGCTCGCCGACAGCACTCCCTGCAGCAGGTCCTGGGTCTGACGACGTTCAGGCTGATGCCGCAGCTACATGGGATACGCAGATATCGTTCGAATGGGCATCGCTACATAAATTATATTTTGTACCACCAGCAACAGCAGTCGCAGTCAATAGCCTGAAAACAAAAATTGTGCCTTGTCTTACTTATTGCCTCTATTTTGCAACCGTGCTGCGAGAGGGGCTGTGGAGATAGATCCATTTCAAGCATCACTGCCATGACTCTAGCCCAAACATCTTTTTTCGGGCCTCACTGCATACTGAGATATATTACCAGTTTCCTTGTTCATTAAGTATTTGATAAACCCCATATGCTTGACTTTGGAGATATCAAAGGGACCATGAAACGGGAACTAGCGGTGAGAGACTGGATGCCCCTTATCGCCTTCTAGACATTGTCAGTATATAGAGTTCTGGTGATCAGTAGCGTACCAACTTATTTTTTAGTGGGGGGGGCAAACCAGACCCCCCCCCCCCCCCCAATCCGGTGACTGGGGCGCGGTGCCCCCGTTGGGCGCCGCCGGCCAGTGTTTGCCCTGCCCAGTGGCGGCTGTTTCAGGGGGGGGGGGGGTGCAAAACATATGCCTTGCCCCCCACTCTGGGAACTGGGGGGGCAGGCGCCCCCCTTGACCCCCCTGTTGGTACGCCCATGCTGGTGATGCATAATGCCTAAAGGGTTGGTCGACAAACATTGTTCTTTTTCATCTTAAGCAATCCTGATCAAACGGGTAATTCACATGAAAGAGATCACCCTGCTTTCGTTGGTTACAAAAAGGAGGCTTTGTTTTTAGGACTCAACCTTTTTGTGTATAAGCGGATGTTCGCGAAAAAAAAAAAAAAGGATGAAAAGGCAGCGTGGTTGAGAGAAGACAAAATTGAGTCTGACATTCTTAATAATAACATTAAAAAAGCGCTTGAAGAAACTGGTACCTGATTTTCTTCTGATCAGTCAGTTCTCATGCCTATAGTTGGCTACACTAAGCTAGTTCAATAGTCTTTTTAACCGTAATAGTGACAGTATACACGTACCAAGATGAATCCATATGGTCGATCGTGGTCATGATACGGTTCTAATCGCTTCAGCTCACCAAGGAGGGCAACCAGTGGAAACTCTCAATGTACACACAAATTAAAACACACCGTCCTGTTGACAATGCTAGCCTCTACACGGTGGACACTGTGACATGAATGAAAGCCGTGTACCGGAATTAGATGCGAATGAAACAGCGTCGTGACCGCACAAGATAATGATAAAAGATATCTGCCAGCATCAGCCCGATTGTGTAAATTTCCATTAGGAGAACACAAGATATGCAAAATACGGAAAGCGCCATGGGCTTACGTAATGTGGGATGGCTCTCTCATATTCCATACGGTGTCATCTTAGTTGGAGCACGGAGCCAGTAACATGCACTGCCGAATGCTCCAGCGCAGGTTGAATATTTAAGCAAGAAAATAAAAAAAAGTTTCTTAAAAAAATACAAAAAATATTTCATTTTTAAGATCACGCGTCCAATGATTATTACGAAACAAAAAAAAAAAGCCTCCCATTGTCTCATTGGTACGCGTCTGAGATATTCTCGAAGCATGCATCTGTAAAACAGGGGATGCTTTTATTAACATTTTACATCTTCTAGTTCTGGCAGCGACATTACTCGGGAGTGCAGATGGAAAGGTAAAGAACTTACTGTGCCATACAGGTCGCCAGCGCTTGGAGCGTGCATTGTTCAGTTGAGAGGTCCGGATGCAGGACTGGAATAGGAGCACAACCTTCAATCGAATGTGGTAACGATGCGACGTGGGCGCGCGACTCGGCGTCTTCTTCACTCTGTCTCGAGACGAACATTTATTGGAGCATTCTTTAGCTACTTCACCCGGTTTTTTGTGATTCGCTATCTGGCCTCGAATACGCCCCGCGCGGCGCCTCCTCATACGCAGGACATCTGTATTCGCACAAAACCCGCATACGCAGGCACCGCGCGTATGCGGACGTCAACCTAGAGGTCGTCCGAGAGGTCGTACTAGACGTCGTCCTCGACGTCGTTCTTGAGGTCGTCCTTGAGATAGCCCTAGAGGTCGTCCATAGAGGCTGTTCTACACGTAGTCTATGACCTCATCCTCTAGGCCGTCGTCCTCGACGTCGTCCTTCAGGTCGTCCTAGAGGTCGTCTCTGAGATCGCCCTAGAAGTCGTTCTAGACGTCGTCTCCAACGTCGTCCTCGACGTCGTCCTTGAGATCGCTCGAGATGTCATCCTAGATCTCGTCCTAGACGTTGTTTTGGACGTCGTCCTCTAAGACGTCGTCCTGGACGTCGTCCTAGCAGGCAGATAAACCCGCGCCGCGCATACACGGAGCGGCAGTACGCACGTATTCACATTTGCGCCCAAGCTTCTAAGCCATTATCGGTTTGAGTTGAGCTAGTTGGTGCATGGTCTGTCATGGTGGTGAAACAGCTTGAACATTAAACGGTTACACAGATACAGGACAAGACACACACACGCAGCTGCAATGATGGTGGGAAAACAGCTTGAACATTAAAGGGGCGATGCAATGATTTTTGTACTTTACGCAAATACCGCTTAGAACGGATCCCTGATGTTAATAACCTGTGAAACCCGTTCGTTTTTCCCCACACGCAATCGAAGTCACAGAAAAAATTAAAGAAAAACGACCCAGCGTTCATTCCCTCAACTCGCAGCCAGAACAAGCGGCCACGTTATCTGGAGCCGATTAGATGGCGCCAAGGTTGATCACAGCCACGCGCTAGGGTTGGCAAGGCACAGGACACGCGCTGAGTTCCAGC
The DNA here is from genome assembly GCA_013358835.2 of Ixodes persulcatus. Lineage (NCBI taxonomy): Eukaryota > Metazoa > Arthropoda > Arachnida > Ixodida > Ixodidae > Ixodes > Ixodes persulcatus. The sequence continues at coordinate 32,571 of JABSTQ010007250.1, forward strand.
TATTGTCATCATTGCAGTGATTGCACACGGATGCTTCTCGAGCTATCGATTATCACGAGCCCAAATCGAGTGCCCACGCAATGCTCGCGTCCAATCTTTGAGCCGCATTCAAATATCGTCACTGGGCGGTACTGCGACCGCCCAGCCACGTCATTAAGTTTTGCGAAGGAGAGATTGGAATGAAAACGCTTGCTTTTGTCCCTGAAATTACACCGCATGCAACAACGGAGTTTCTTGGCCAGTGGCGTTGCGTGCGAGTATCCTTGAGTCCCACTAGCGCCAGAAGGCTCGTGTAAAGTGAAAAACATTCCGATTGAATATCGTTGCACCACCCCTTTAAACGATTACACAGAAACAGAATACTAAATGATTACACGGAGACGAAGCAATCGATCAACTTCGAAGTAGCGCGCTGCAGTCGCGCTGACGTTAATAACTGCGCCGTAACCCATTCATAAAATAAAGTGCGTCATGAGTCTCATGAAGAGTGCTACCGCAATTCATAGACAACCAACAATAGGGGTTTCTGCAGCCAGTTTTTTCGATCCTGCTTTTATGGCTTTATTATTGGGCAACAAGTGTTCATATTGTACCACCGTGACTGTTCTCCCCGTCAAGACATGTGGGAATGACCACCGGCATGACCACCATTGCTGACCTCTGGTCCTACCGAGAGGCCGAGCCACTGAAGCGGGCGTTGACGAGCCTCTACAAAGGCCTATGTTGGGGAGAAGGGCACAGTAGATTGTTAAGATGGCAATAACCTGTCCTGCTGTGGTAATGATGAAGTGAAGTAAACGAAATAAGGAAGAGAGAGAAAAGGGGAGGTCAGAATGGGAAATACAGAGGTTAACCTAGCTTAATTGTCCTGGTTGGCTGCTCTGTGTTGGGGAAGTGTGGTAGGGGCGAGGGTAGAGGGGCAATTAAAGGGACAATGGCACTCCCAAAAATGTTTGTTTTATTTTTTGCCAGGCGATTCATTATGGTGTCAGAAGACTACTTAATAAATATTTCCCTTCCGCGTCACGTATATTTTTAATAAAGTAAAAAAAACAAAAGAAAAAAAAAAAGAAAAACGCGATTGCTCGAAATTGAAACCGAAACTGGTCTGGGGAGGAATATGACATATACAGGAGGAGAAAGTTACCATAAGTTACGTGTCTGTGCAACTTTTTTTTCTTTAATCAACGTATTTTCGGCTGTTTAGAAGGCACAAAAAACTGGCATCATATTTCAATTCTGTCTTTCATATTGAGTGTGGGCCCTCGATGACCCACGACGTTGATTATCTTTGGTGGTTATGTCTAGGTCATAGAAAGCGGCACGGGACCACGGAGAAGAGAGTGAGCGCGACTCAAACCGGCCAGTTCTTGTGCAGCAAGTTTTGGGTGGAAAGAAAACGAATTTCGAGCCGCAAATTGTGTTCTGGGTAGTTGGGCTCTCATATGTCATGTACAAATAAAAACCTTGGCAAGCATAGATTCCCTGTCAGTGTCCCTTTAAAAGACAGGAGAAAAGATTGGAGAAGAAGGGGAAACAGCACCTAGCATGTCAAAAGGTACACACATATAGACCCGTGCACCGAAATTCCGTTCATCTCCTAAAGGCAGAAGTTTTGACGTGTGTATTTGAGGGAACGCAGTAGAGCCTTTGACGCCTTAGCTTTAGGGGGGCTGTCCCAGGTGCCGAGCATGCCGAGCACTTTTTTTCACAGAAAATGGTCGCTTGACGAGTTGAGCAAGGGCATTCTTGAGCGTTTCTCTTTTGATGTCAGATGTCGCGTAATCACATGACACGTGAGTGATTGTTTCGTCGCATGCGCAATTGGGCACGTCGATGTTCTTGGTAGTCCAATTTTGTACAGAAAATACTGCGTATAGGCTACATCCAGTTGTAGTCGGTGTATGACTTTCTCAGTCCGCCGAGGAAGGTCTCGTGGAAGCTGGAATGAGAGGTTAGGATCCAGCACATAGAGATGAGCATAATGATAGGATTCGTGCTTCTTGGTTGCTTTGATTGCGTGATGATTTATTAAAGATATTATATCGTTCCGACAATACGGTATTGTAAGAGTTGCCCGTAAGGTATGGGCTGACTTCGCTCCCGCATCTGCCGGCTCGTTGCCAGGTAAATTACAATGACTTGATATTCACTGAAAGTTGACAAAGTGCCCGAGATCTACGCGTCTTTTAAGAGAGCTCAAAGTGTCAAGTACCAGTTATTCGTTTTGGCCACGTCGTAAAAATGGGGACATTGCTTGCAGAGCTGGCTTGGAGCCAGAGATTATTGTCAAGGAGTCGGGTGGCTTTTCAGATATGATTTGAAGAGCTTGTCGAACGCCAATAATTCTGACGCCATTGATGATGTTTTGTGGCTCAGTTTGAATTTCACATTTGTCAAATGAGTGGGGATGACTACACAACCTGTGCAGCTATCAGAATTAGATAAGCCGTCCGTGTAGACATGCATTCTTAAAGCATGATTACACAAAATGTTGGACAAAGCAAGTTGGAACATGGCAAACATATATGTGTTTCAGACTTTTTCTTGAATAATAATAATTGGGGTTGTGTGGATATTTATACAGCGTACACCAACTAAATCACTCTTCAGGTCATCGTGGCCGGACAGGATGGAATCCTGCTCACTGATGGGAGCTTTCGGAGATGACGATTTCGTTCGCCTCTTCCTCCTCCTCTTTGACTCCGCCCGCTCCCCTTGAGATGTGGAGCCAGGATCTGACGGTCACAGAATTGTTCTCCCTTTCTTTTCCCCAAGCATTTCTTTGTCGCTGGTTTCATCCATTTCGGACGCCTCTTCGTCTGACTTCATTGGCTCTTCAACTGGTCTTCAGCTTGGTCTTCAGGGTCAAGTGCACTGAACGAGTTGGTGATGACACATTGCTCACTGTCTCCTTCGTTGCAGAGCGTGACGACGCCGACCTGTCTTCGTACTTCTTAGTCCGTGAGACTGCCTCTAAGTGGGCTGTGCTGTGAGCGGTACTGACCTCTGCCGAAATCTCTGTTAGTGCTGTTTCTTCTGCGTCCATCAAGTATTCTGTAGGAATCTGGAGAGATGCAGCCGTTCGGTTGGCGTACGTTTTGAATACAGTCTTCGGGATCGTGGCCGAATTTTCGGCATACGCTACACCAGGGAGCCGGGCACTGGCCTCGGACGTGTCCGACTTGCCTGCATCGTAGACATTGCGGTGCTCTGCCAGGTACGGAGACAAGTACGGTGTTTCCAGAATCTTGAGCTGATGCGGCAAGCTGTCCGCAGTCACCCCTTCATCAATTCAATTGACAGTATTCTTGTTGTCGTCTCTACTTCTTCGAAGCCGGAGTAGTGCCATTGTCTCGAACGATGCTTTTTATTTTTCCAAACGTAGAAAAAGCACTTGCTACGTTTGCGTCTGGGACGCTAGTTGGAACCCAGTGCACCTCATGGACAGCGCAGTCTTGCTCCCGTCTATTATCAAACATGTCTTGTTCTTTACTTGGATCTCACGGAGCTGCAGCAGTCTTTCTTTTTCCTTGGCAGAACGCACTGTGAGTAGCCACACATGATTGTATTGGAAGGCCCCAAGCGAAGCTAGCTCGTTTGGGTTGATGATTTTCTTCAAAGCAGGACCGAAATCGTCGATGCGGTATGGCCGGGCTGATGGTCCCCATGAAGAATCATGTGAATTTTCAAGGAGCTTACCGTTGGGAAGAGGTGGCAGTAAAATCTTGTACTCCGTTGTACTTGGTGCAGAGGGGGCAGAAGCAGAAATGATATCAGAATATTCCCGGCTAGGCTTAGCCGCTGAGATTTCCTTTACGGAGCCCATTTCCAACGCGGCCGTTCAGCTCGTCGTCTTCTTCGAACTCCCCTCGGCCACCGATCCCCCCCGACTTTTTCTTGATACCTTGATACCTGGAACATTTATTCCTTCTACTCTCGAATATGCTGCGGTCGTATGGGATCCCTACACTGCACAGAATATTTCCTTAGTTGAAAATGTACAAAAAAGAGCACTCCGTTTTATTTTTAACAAATATGGTCGTCTTGACTCAGTCTCATCCCTTTATGAGCAGGCAGGATTGCCTACATTGCAGCATAGACGTAAGGTAGACAGATTGAAGTTTATGTTCAGTCTAAGCTCCGGTCTTGTAAACCTGAATCAATCTTTGTACATAACCCCACTCGGGGTCCCAAGATATCCTTTGCCGAGTTTAGCTGCAGAATAGATGCTTAGGTTCGAATTCGAAAGGTTTCGATATTTTCGAACCGAACTGATGTTCGAAATCGAAAGGGTTTCGATATTTCCGACCGTACGGAGATTCGAATTCGAAAAATTCGCAACTTTCAAAAATCGTGGTGTTTCGAATTCGAAAGGTTCGAAGCTTTCACGGTTTTTAAAAGTTCGGGTTCGATTATTGCGATATTTTTTTACTTGAGGTTCGAGAAATTCGAAAATTTCGAAACTTTCCCAACTTCAAATTCGAGAGATTCGAATGTTTCAAATTTCTTTGGATCTGAAATTCGAAAATTCGAACGTTTCGAATTCTTATAGAAATAAAGTTCGAGAAATTCGAAGATTTCGATTTCTTACTATATAAAGTTCGAAAAGTTCGAAGGTTTCGATTCTCTTTTAAAACTAAATTAAAAAAAAAAAAAAAAAAACTTTGAAGGTTTTTGAATTTCTTTTAAAGGGTAGGGAAGCGAATTACAGCGCTCCTTTTCTAGCTTGAATGTTTGCATGTTGCACCCTAACCTCAAAAACACCAGTCTTCCGTTGAAAGACACAAGAAAACTAATTTTAAAGCTAAATAAACGATCTTTCAATGTGCACCTCGTGGATGCATGCGGAGCCTATTTGGGAGGTAATCTAGCAACGTTGGGGAACTTGCTACGTAGTCGTGACGTAGCAGATTCCTTCGGAGCAGCGCTAGCAGCGCCGCTCTTTGGCATTTCAACATTTCCCTTAGCTCTCCTCCTCAACTCACAAATCACGCATTGAACCAAACAGTCCAAGAAGACGGAAAGGGTGGACTCCCCTTTTTTTCGGACTCTCGTTCATGCACCCGGATACAGCCATTCTCCCCCTAGAAGATTAGCCCGTCGCTCAAAACTCGGACAAAAGTTGCTTTCCCACCCCGTTCAGCCCTAAGCTGACAGTGCTGTGGAAGCTACGTGCTCCTTGGGCCAGCCACACGCTCGTCACCCCACGGGTACTTCGAACGGCTCGGTTGTAACGCGTTGACGCTATTGGCACCACCATAACGCTGACAACGCCACCAAGGGCCAAGCTCATAACCCAGCCAGCCTTGCTACGTCACGAATGCGGGGAATCTTTTCTTTCTGTTTTTCTGTCATGACGCATCGCGCTCTCCGTTCGCTTCTCTTCGAGCGCTCGCTCGAGTGCACCGTTGGAACGAAAAATATAGCCAATCGTTCAATACAAACGTGCGATTATCATTTACGGTTATTATCCGTCATGCTTGACTCATTTCCGAACCAAATTTGAATATTCAATTTTGTTTCCGTACCCCTTTAAAGGGATACTGAAGCGAAACTTGAAATACACCTATTATGGTCAGAAATAGGTTTAATATGATCAATGATATCCATAATTCATAATCGCGCGTTTGTATTTTGAACGGATGGCTATATTTTTCACCCTGAGGGGCCCGATTGGGCGCGCGCTCGAAAATCAGCCATCGGAGAGCCCGATGCGTCTTGGGATATTCGGCGCATTTGTGACGTCACTTGTGCCAGACGGGAAAGGCTACGGCGTGAATGTTGTGGTTACGAGCGTTGCCACTTGGTGGCGCGTCGACGATTTACAACCTGTGACAACCTGGCCGTTTGAGATGTGCAAGGGCTGCACGCACGCTGCACCACGGCAAGTCGGCAACCACGGCAGCACTGACAAAACGAGCTCGGAGGCCGGATTCTCAAAGCGAACTTACGACGAAAAAAGTGTGTACGACAAATTTGAAAGAAAACCCGTATTCTCGAAACTAAATTGTCGTAACTTTTGCGCAGGTTACGACAGCTCCGAAGCTGTCTTACGCATTTTTTCCGATCAAAGCCGCATGGCCGACAGCGTCGCTCAGTTACATGGTCGCGACGACCAACGGACATTCTTTTCTACGTGCTCTTCTCGCGCGTCCCGACTTCAACCAGCAAGAAAAAAGGAAGGAGTACTTGAAACAGACCGAACAGACCACGACGAACAAGAACGCTGGATCCACAAACACCCGAGAAGAGCTACAACGGCCAGGATTCCACCGACCAAGCGAGCTCGGATAGTAGGCCTAGAGCAACACCGACTCGACGCACCGTTGCTCCGGCGATCCTTGGCCAAGACCGTCTGCCCACGACCGGCTGGCCTGCTGAATGGAATATGGCCGCGCGACCCTTGTGGACCCTTCCCGGATGAATAGTTTGATCCCTGAACTAAATTTCAGAGGTCAATCTTTTCCCCTTGGCATCTCGATCTCCTTGTTTTCCGAGGCAGCGGGGACGAACGCTGTCGTCGAAAAGGGACTCGCATTGATTCTATCTCCTTGTTTTGTGTGATAGAGCTCAAATAAACGCCATACGGATTACCTTCGCAACACGGTATGTACACTTTGTTATTAGTATGCCATTTTTATTCTGACACGACGCTACGTCACTGTCGAGCTATAGCAGTTCGTGGGAGCTGCGCGATGTCGGTTCAACCTTTCTTTGCCGAGTGTCACGTCAGTATCGATTAGCAATCGTGAAAGATCGGTCCCGAAGCGCTTACCGAAACGCGGTCTAAAACAACGAATCCAGCACTTCGATCAAACGCGCGCGTCCGCTCCGAGTGTGAACAGGTATTTGCGTGGCTCTTGCTGACACTCTCGTAGTTGAAACGTGTCTTTTTTAACGTCGGCTCGCAACTCGCAGCAACTAATACCGGCCGTGCCAGAAGCGTGCTCGCGTGTTGTCGTGCATAGAGCCGCAACGAGAACGAGCTCACTGTGGTCAACTACGCTTAGGCTTTCTCCGCCAAGACTTTGCAAACGCGTTCAGGCCTAGGCTAATTCTGCCGGCACGCCGTATTTCCGCAGAACGGCGCTGCTCATATGCCACAAGTGATGTCACGAGAACTTCCCACCATCCACCAGATGAGAAGTTGAAATCGTTTAATTAGGTTTAAAATTAGTTCTCCTGTGTTTTACAGCGCGATATTGATATCTCCGAGGTGATGCCTGTCCCTAGCCCATATTTATGCAAAAATATGGGCGCTAAAATTTTGTTTCACTACCCCTTTAATGCGGAGGGCAAGTTCGTCTGCTTCTTGCGCAGGGGGTAGCGGTGACGTCAGAACGCCGAGCCCTGATTGGCTGATCGCGACCCCCCTATCCGAGCGTCGTCTGCTCCTTTGCAACGTCGTCTGCTCGCAACGTCGTCTGCATCTGTCTTACCTTCACTGCGACTTTCGGAAGTCCAGAGGCCAGATTCACAAAAACCATCTTACGCCAAAAGAGTGCAAAAGACAAGACGTGAGAACAAATTCATATTCACGAAACGAAATTATCGTAAGTTTTGCTCAGGTTACGACGGAATCCTACGACGATCAACTCAGCATGGCCGACAGCGCCGCTCAGTTACTTGGTCGTGACGATCAACGGACGTTTATTTTTGTACGTGCTCTTCTCAAGCGTCCCGACTGCAAGCAGCAAGAAAAAAAAGTAAAAAGTACTTGAAATAAACCACGACGAACAAGAACGCTGGATCCACAAACACCCGGGAAATGCTCCAACGGCCACGATTCCACCGACCCCGAGTAAGCGAGCTCGGCAGATAGGCCTAGCAGGCACAGCGGTGCTCCGACGGTCCTTGGCCAAGACCGTCTGCCCACGACCGGCTGGCGTGCTGAATGGAATATGCCCGCGCGACCCTTGTGAACCCTTCAATCTCTTCCTCTTGTCATCTCCTTGTTTTCCGAGGCAGCGGTGACTCTCACCGGTGAAAAAGCGGTGAATCTCCGACAGACGCAGGAAAGGTAAAGCAGCCATCGCTTTGACTAGCAGACGTAAAGCAAACCGACGTTAACTGCGCCAACCCGCCGACGCCGTTAAAGAGTGAGGAGTCTCGCCGCACACGAAAGAAGGGAAAAAGTATTTGGGAGGGAACTTGCGGACACGAACACGCTCACTCTCGGTTCTTAGCAAACAAACCTCGGCGCCTCGGGACACCACGCCAGTGAGTCCTTTGACTTCTCTCCTTGATGCGCGTCTGCTAGTTGTTAAAACAACGTACCGCTCGATTTATTTCGTGTGCCCTCTCTGAAAGGTGAAGTCGAGCTCGCTCGTAAAGACCTGCACTTCCGAAAGTCGCAGGAAAGGTAAGACAGACGCAGACGACGTTGCGAGCAGACGACGTTGCAAAGGAGCAGACGACGCTCAGATAGGGGGGTCGCGATCAGCCAATCAGGGCTCGGCGTTCTGACGTCACCGCTACTTCCTTTCTCATGCGCAGAAGACGAAAATGAGCCCACTTGCGAGGCGTATATACTAAACTCGTGTCTCGGTTTCCAAGTCTCCCCTTGACGCAGCAGTATTAGTATTAGGCTTGGAATCTAGGGTTCTTGGGTCAGATTCCCATTGGAGAATGTTCAAAATTTCTTTCTTTTCTTCTCTACTGTGCATTTTTTTGTACCAATTTTGACCCCCGCTGCACATTTTCGTAACATCACCTCGCACTTTCCTCGGGTATCGGAGCGCATTCAGAACACTTCCCGAGTTAAAACAGGCACGAGGCGACGCGTTGAGGCACGGTGGAGTCACCCACCTGTCCAACTTCTTTATCTTCTCCTTGAGCATGCGCTGGTCGTCCACACCCAGCGTCATAAATCCTGGGATGCTGCATAGAGGAGAACCATGTTGCATAAAAAAAACGATTCCAGCGAGGGTGTGCGTGCCGTGCGACTTCGCTCTTCCGTTTTGCCACAGAGTGCCCAAGTATCCATCCAGTCAATCCCGAGATTGCTGTGGACACAAAATGGGCCACGTAAACCTTTTGTACCATGGCCATCATTGTGGTCCACTTTTGGGAAGACCCAGTTTAGCGACGGATCCATAGATCACTTTAGAGAAAGGTACACTCCCCACAAGCAAGTGCCCCAAATGTTCTCCCATTATTGTGGACAGTACATGCGGCTGCTCGTATCCTAAATGTGCTGTGTCACCGCTGCACACGCCAATTACCGAGGTATGCGCGCCTTTGGCTCAACGGGCTCTGACGTGTCGCATAAGAGAAAGGCCACAAGCTCGTTGCAGGGACTTGCGGTGGCAAAATGCAAAGCGGAGACAAACTTTTGGCGCCAGATGCTGTAGGGTTGTTTCCGTTTTCACCCTGCCTTTTAAGGTTGCTACGTGGAACGGTTCACCGTGGTTCCGCCAAAGCGGTGCCAATAGCGCTGCACGATTCGTTCATTTTATCTCTCACCATCAAATGAATCTACATTTGTATGTCCTAAAATTCTACTACAATATGTAAAAAAAAAAGCCAATAAGCAAAAAACCAAAAACAAGGGTCACCATAATAAAGGACCAACCCATGCCATTTCAATCCACCACATGGTGTTCCTAAGTGCTAGTAGAGAATAAAAAATCCCATATAAATAAGCCAATGGAGTGCAATCAAACTCTCCACAAAGGTGTTTTTAGGTGGTGCATGGGTCATACTCAAATTTCATAAGGGTAAATTTTATTTAAAAATGAGAAAAAAAAGAAAAAAAAAGCTTGTTATTCGTATGCACGGGAACAAACGGAAACAAACCGTCTCGTTGACACTGCCCCAAACAGATGCTACCACACACGCATAAACCTAAAGCATCTAAAAGATTCTTTCAAGTTTTCATTCTGTGTGGTACCATCAAGGAGCAGCAGTTTAACCACATGTTTGTTTACCCTGTGCACAGAAATAACAGAAATGTTTCTTCCAGAAACTTACGCACATGAAATACGAGCATAATAAATGTACCACCTAAAGAAACCTTTTTAAAAGAATCATTGCACTCCAAAGATACGCTTAATTATTTGGTTTTTATGGCACCTGAACACCGCTGGAAAACACCCTGTATATGTATTCCGAGAGCTTCAAATGACAGGGCACCATCTGCTTCTAAACACGACAGGCATGCTTCTACCGAGGCTGTCACAACTGTGATTAGTAAAATTACACATTAGGTTAATTTTAACCATGCAACCTCTACATCCATTGCCCAACAGCTGCCTGGCACTAGTCTGATCACCTTTGGATTTCTTCGGAGGGTCCCACGATGTAATCAGGAACCTCGCAGTTTGCCCCAAGTACAAGTTAGCGAGCACTAATTCTACCTTTTACTGGAGTACATGGTTCAATCTGTCAAGAGGCTCAAGTAACAAAAACCAGAACAGTGCATCAGGATGGTGCAGTTCAATATATCCACAAAAGTTTTAGAGATGTTTCATAAAATAATAAAACCGTAAAGAAAAAGTATAGCCAATATTTAGGAGGACGCTGAACCTAAACAAATGCACCGTGTCAGCAGTTGGGCTAAATTTCATCGCAATAATCAAATTATAGCATCCTACCCATGCGGAGTGCAAGTTTGTCTGCTTCTCGCGTAGGATTTGCACCGACATCAGAACGCCGAGCTCCGACGGAGGGATAGTGGGTAGACCTCAATGCTAGCTGCCTCGTTCTACCCGCCATTCTCCCAATTGGAACCAATCGGAGCTCGGCGTTTCGACGTTGCAGTAAACCCTGCTGGAGAAGCAGACAAGCTTGCGCTCTGCGTACAATTCGGAAGGATACTGCCACAGCACAACGAAACAGAGGTGAACCACTGCAGCTCTTCGAGGTTCCAAAGAGAGCAACCTGCCTGGACGTGCAGGCAATATACCACCTAGAAGTCGAGGCCTGTGCCGCCCAGCCTGCGTCGCCATCATCACCAGCGTCTCTTGACAAGCGGAACGCAAGCGCGCGGCGTCGCCAAGGCAAACGTGTCGAGCCACGGCACGTTTGCCGACGGGGCGGGGCAGGGCGGAAATAAGCTAGCGACGACGTCACGCGCAGGACCACGTCTTCCAGGTGGCATCGGCGAAGGGCGCGGAGAGGGCGCGTCCCCACCTGTCGGCCCCCAGGGTGTAGTCGAGGTCGTCCCTCTTCTTGACGAAGCAGTCCACGTGGTACCACTGGGGCACGGGGCCCCGCATCTTGGAGAAGGCCCCATCGTAGTCCAGCTTAGAGATGCGCACCTCACCCTGCGAAGCAATCCCGCCGTCGTGGCGCGACCCGTCGGAAACTGGGGTACGCCACTACCCTGGAGGCACGCAGTCAAAGTAGCCCAACAAAAAAAAAGAAAAAGAAACTGAACTTGCAAATAGTTTTTTTTTAAGTGTGGAGTAGGACACGTACAAAAAAGTGTCACGGAAGCACCCACTTCATGCAGGAGCCCACTATTAACTTTCCCAAAACTTGGGAATTCTGTAAATTATGAGTTAAGCGTCCACCCCCTCTAAAGTGGCGGCATTAGCCGAAGATGTTAACCTCATTGAGGCGGCCACAAGACCACCAGCAGCGATGACGACGGGGATATTACGTGAAAATAAAGGTGCTTTCTTTGATTCCGTTCATCCTGCCTTTAAAGCTCTTTATTGGCCGCCATCTTGGGTTTTACCGATTTGCCCGGACAGGTGCCGATGTCTAATGGCCCCAGTTTTCAGTAAACAGGGGTGGAACTCATGAAATGTACTTGGGAGCAGCCACGGGAGCAGCTGAAACAGCTGTTTTGGAGCAGGTTGGGAGCAGCTAAAACTACATTCTGGAGCGGGCTAGGACCAGCTCACATCAGATTTCACTGCACTTCAGCTTGTGTCGTAGACAAGCACGGGAGCGATTTCAATTGTGCTTAGCAGCACAGATGAACATGAGTGGTTTGAAACCTAGGTATAGATAGGATAACAGTGTAACAAATGCGAAAACTTGGCCTTAGTGAGAACCAAAAAGCAAGTACCATATGTTTCTGAAGATAGTGTCCTCGATATTTTCTGGGTGGCTTTCAGCTGCTCAAAATGCAAACCAGCACTGCTTATAGCACAACCCACACGTGCTCGACATAGTAATTATATGCGTGAACCACGTGACGTGCGTAAGCAACGTACGTGCAGTTGCGCGGAGGAACAGGGCAACAAATGTTGAGTTTATTCTATTGTACAACTCAATATCGAAGCAGCAGACTACGATTAACGGAGATGTATTCGAAGCGACGAGCCGCAGCAAGATTATAAAGTATGCCGAGAAGATCTACCGCTCGGGTGAGAGCTGCTGGCCGGCAAGGTTTTGGATCGGACCGCGTTTCAGTTCAATCAAATCACGATTGATCTTGCAGGAATGCGGTTCCAACTTGTAACGATGAAGCACTAAAAGGAATCTTTTGCTAATGTGTTTTTAACTGGTTGACGTCCGGAACCCGGGCCGCAGAGCCTCAGGCAATCTGACTTGCTGAACCGCTTATGGTTGAAGAATAAAGGCCGGTTCAGAGAGTTGCGTTTGAGTGCGTTTGACTGCGTTGCGTCGAGAACCGAAAGCGAGTCACCGGCACATCTGTGCTTCGTATGAAGCGTGGAATCCAATTCGAGGAATCATCTTGGCATGCGATATAAGCAGCAGGGATATCCTGGTTTCTCGCAGCCGCAACGCAGTCAAACGCAACTGTCTGAACCAGGCTTAAGAATCCAGTCGCAGGTGATGCAGCGCTTGGAATCCGACTCTCGAGTTTTTCGCGCGCTTCCGACTCGGGATACACAGGGAAAATAAACGGAACAAAAAATTGCAAGGCCGACCAAGCTAAACGCGCTCATTGTTGCCAATCAAGTCGATAAAAACCGAAACCAAGACAAATTTTTTTTTGTTTTTTTGGCGCACGTTGTGCGATTTGGAGCACAATGGCGCAAGGTATTGGCTGTGGCGCCGTTTCCGGAAAATTGCGCAGGATGGCGCAGACAAATGCGTCTGGCGCAAAATGGCGCGAATGGCGCAGCCGTTCCACCCCTGAGTAAAAGTGGGGTGGAAAGTTCCCCAATATTTTAAAATGTAAAAAAAAAAAAAAAAAAATTGACCGCATTTCCACGTGGTGAATGATGTTGCTTGGGGCGAAGCTCCGGTGGTGCTTGTCTGCGTAGACGCCGAGCCGCAGCATGCCGAGCCTTTTCATTCATGTCAGTAGGAGAATGTGTGTTTTTCTTCTTTTTCTTTTTTTAAGCAGACAGATGGAATGGCATCTCAGAACCCCCTACTCTTTTTTTCTTCTTTTTCTTTGAGTCTTTTTCATTCATGTTAGTAGGAGAATGTGTGGTTTTCTTCTTTCTTTTTTTTTTTCTTCTTTTTCTTTTTTCATAATTTTTTTCATCTTTTTTTTTCCCAATTTTTTTTTTGCCCTACACAAGCACGTGATCTCACGAGCAGAAGCACGAGCACCCGACGCCGGGCCTACGGCGGGCGGACATGGCTAGCCCCTAAGGAGCTTCGCCCCTAAAAAACTTCAGTGCGATGTGTTGTAGAGACTCATTTTGAGTGAATCCAAAACTCGCCAGTAAGAGGGCTGATTGACAAGTAATGAGACTGCTTCTGTTTTCCTTTGCAAGGAGCTAGATGGGCAGTTTTGTGCTGATGTATGCAAAGGCAATAAGTCCACATGTCCGAACCTGCACTTGGACCGTCATACTCTTTAGTGTTTTGCCGTAGGGAACAAAGGCACCTCGAACGTGTCGTCACGGTGGACGACGAAGATGTGCTTGTGAGGGTAGAGCAGAGGTGAGTGATGGAACTTTGCGTAAACCTTTAAAAAGTGGCAACTGCACTGTGACACTCTTCACATAGCCCAGACTTATCGCCGTGCAAGTTCTTGTCATCTTCTACACTTAGGAAGAAAAAAAAAAACTCCTTGGGAGGAATTTGTTTTTACACGATGGAGTGAGCAAGGAGGCGGCCAAATGCTGAAAGAGATGTCGCAAAGCATTCGTTTACATTTCTTTGAATTGTTTTCGAAACATTTTAACCAACATACTGAATGTGAAGGAAGCAACTTAAAAAAAAAAAAAAAAAATTAACAAGACCTCTAAATCACCCAAATCTAAAAAAAAAAAAAAAAGTCTTGTTGCTTTTTGATGGGCCCTCAAATTTGAGTGGCAACATTCAAAACAGAAGCATGCTTTGGAATTGCTTCTAAATTAAAATGTGAAATGCAAATACTGCACTAACCATTTTTATTTTTCCAGGAAGATTTTTGTTTTTAAAATGTGTTTTTTATAGCCAGGCATTTAAATTGTGTTTTTTTTTTGTCTCATTTAAGAACATTTTGGAATTGCCAAACTTTTACACTATGAACACTAAAGTAGGTTAACCAAAGTAACCAAAAGGGTTTCCCAGTCACCCCTGTACCCACGTAGAGCGTTATCCAGGCTAAAGTGGCACCTCAGCTGAATCCAAATTAGAGAAAAGCACGGCTAGACTAAGGCAGAAGCGAGAGTGCACCTTGGCAATCTTCTCGCTGCAGCCCTTGCAGGTGCTCTTGTTGGACTTGGCGTACTCCGTCGAGAAGTCCCTTAGGTCATCCGCCGTCGTTCCCGCGGCCATCTTGGATTCTGCCAGAGGGAGCCGAAGAGAGGAGCGATGTAGAGATTGATTGGCACGAGTACGAGTGCATATGTAGGCTTCAAGGGACCTTTCCAAATCCTTTCAATGCAGAGTGCAAAGATGGGATTTGAACAGATTTTGCTGTTAAGTCGCCACGCCAATTCGTTATCGCTAGATTTAGAGCGACGCCAGAGTCACGTGGCTCGTATCACTACAGGTCACATGACGTGTCAGGCTACGCCAGGCCACGTGATGTCAGTGTCACGTCGTGGCGCTACATGAGATGTCCGTCGCATGGGGTCTTATGACATGCTCACATGACATTGTGTTGTAACACAATGTCATGTCAGTGTAACGCAATGTCATGACACCTAACTTTATTAGATCAAATAACTTTGTTGATACCATGACTTCGGGCCATGAGTCCTGTAACCCGACATTCCCCTGTCCAGAACTGTGCACATATCCCTGATGCATTCAGCATGTGTGTGGCATATCAAAGGAGTGCCTTCATATTTCTTGGACCGTCTGACGGTCTCAATTCTTGCGCAATTCCCTCCGAGCTCGAAAACGAGACTGGAGCCTCTAGCAACTGGCAGCCGTCAGCCTAGCAGGGGATGCAAGGCAGACTGTCGGTACCCTGCCCAAAACGTATCTCAGACTGGTGCGTTTAGCATCCTATACCACCCGAGCATCACTATCGCTCCCAAGTGGCAATAAACGACGTCATAAGGGCCGACATCAGGCACGTAGCCAGGGAGGGGGGGGGGGGGGGGGGGCCATGGGGCCCGGGCTCCCCCTGAAATCTTCCATTTTGCTGGGGCCTCCTCTCCACCCTCCCCCTCATACAACATTTTGACATGGGCAAGCCCACCTTGAAAAAAAATCCTGGCTACATGCCTGGCTGGCGTGTCGTGCCGTCAGATGTCACAATCTCGGCAGTCTGCCTTAGGCCTGGCAAAAAGTAAGAACAAATGCGACCGTCGCCATCGTCCCAACCCTTGGGCGTTCAAACTCCCGTGGTCTGCCACGCCAGAGAGCGACCGCAGCGGAACGGGCGTCCACCTCTACCGCTGTGGTGCCAAGGAGGATGACGGCGCGACACTTCCGCGTCGTCTGTTAGGCAGAAATTGAGGGACCACGTTTGAGGATGCAGTAAGCGCGGCAGCCAGAGACACGCTCTGGGCACTGTGCCGTGTGTCCTCGCTCACCGATCTTCTCCTGGATCCGCTTCTGGTCCTCGTAGCGGAGCGTCCCGTACTTGTCGATGTCCCCGACCGACTTGGGTCGTTGCTTGGAGAAGAAGCACATGAAGTGGTACCAGTGGGGCACCTTGCCGTCGAACATGGGCGACTGTAGGGGCATAAAGAAGTGAGCAAAGGGCGCGCGTCACGCTCGTGCTGACGTTCTGCAAAGACGGCTCTCCAGTCGTGTCTCGTCAACGTGAAAACCCCCGTTCCCCCCCAAAAAAAACATCTATAATCCGAGTTGTCCCTTATGAGGCAAAAATGCTCAAATTTAACCAGTTTGTCCTCGGAAATGGTGTCCATATAGCGGGGTACTATATTAACGAGATACAACTGTACTGCTTTCTGGCCAATTTACTATCGGAAAAAATAGAATATTTGTGACTTTGTAACTGTCATTCTTGGTGCCAGGATGTAAGGGAGAGGAGGAGGATGGCTGTTTTCAAAGGAACCCCAAAACAATTTTCCCACTTTGGCCGACTGGCGCTCGGAATAAACATGTCACGTTGGTGAGGCATGAAACAGAAATCAGAACAAAAAAGAAAAAGCAGCAGTTACTAAAATCACTTCTTTTCCTCCCTAATAGACCATATGCAAAATGCACAGCACCATCTAGTAAGGCGCCAAAGAACATGCTCCGTCTCACCAGTTGGCTTCGGCACTGGCAAAGGCCAGGGCACGACAGCATATTTCTGAAGAATTCTTTGCTCGCACTCGCGCAGAGAAAGTGCTTTCGAAAACCAGGTGCCCACGCCCGTGCCAGCACTCAAAGCCAAATTCCGAGCTGAAGTGTACGTCCGCCATGTTGTTTGCGGCGAGAAACCAGTGACCGGCGGGGCGACGAGAACGTACATGCGAGAGAAGAATGTAAACAATTCTAAACCTTAGCTCGCAGGCGTGGGTGAGGATCGATGACGGTGAGCAGCACGCCTCGATTGTTACCAACAACGCTACGAAATTCACAAACAGCAGGGAATCTCGACGCAATAAAGATGGTAGAGCACAGTGTTGCTAGTCGTTTGAACAATTTCGCATATGGTCTATTGCTTCTTTAACCCTCAAATGAATGGCCTCACCCCTTTGCTAAAGAAAAAATTGACCGCATCTCCACGTGGTGAATGATGTTGATTGGGGCGAAGCTCTGGTGGTGCTTGTCTGCGTAGACGCTGAGCCGCAGCATGCCGAGCCTTTCGTTCGTTTTCATCCAAAGAGAATGTGTGGTATGGAACGTGGTTATGTACGCATTTGAGCATTTGACCGCAGCGCCCTCTCGTCTATAAACGTTGAGCCAATGCATGCAAGGTTTAACGCGATTATATACGCATTTGACCGCAGCGCCCTCTCCTGTATAGACGTTGAGCGGCTACATGCAATGTTTCATCCATGACATCCCCAGCTCTCGAGTTACTACCCCATCTCAGAGCCCCCTACTCGTCCCGCAGTCGTGGCCGAGTGGTTAAGGTGATGGACTAGAAATCCATTGGGGTCTCCCCGCACAGGTTCGAATCCGGTCGACTGCGCAGACATATATTTTTTTCATCATTTTTTGCATCATTTTTTTTTCTTTCCTTACACAAGCATGTGAGCTCACGAGCACGAGCACCGGATGCCGGACATGGCTAGCCCCTAAGGAGCTTCGCCCCTAAAACAAAATATACAAGAATAAGACTAGACCTTCTCCAGGCCACGCACGACCAGCAGGATACAGTGCGGGTCAAAACTCCCCACCCCCCAAATCATATTTTTCTTTTTTTTTTTTTTCTAATAAAGGAAGACAAATATTGAATGACTACTGAATTTTTGCAGTCAGTCAGGGGGTTGGGGATGACCGTGTCCATACCCATGAATTGTACACATCGACTACTACACGTGAAGACAGGACAAAGCCTCCCCCCCCCCCCCCCTTCCCCCCCCCAAAAAAAAATAATTCCCGACTATGCCACTGGCGGGATATAGCCGAAACCTTATCAGATACGCACTTGTTCTGGCAGTTTGCTTTAACTTCTAGTGCATGGAAACAAAAACATGTGCATTCTACAGGCCAGTGGTTCTCAAAGCATGATCTGTGGACCCCGAGAATGTTCAGGGAGGTCCCAGGCCAAAAAACAAAAAACCCACCTGGGAAAAAAAAAAAAACCCTCATGTTACAGAATGCATTGGGGGTCCCAAACAACCTCCGAGGGAATCGGGCAGTTCATGACGGCCAAAGGTTTGAGAACCACTGCTACAGAATACGAACGTGTCCAGCGGGCATCACTGTTCTAAACAACAGGCTCCGCAGAGGACAGGTCTCCAAATAAATGCGACTGGTGGCCTTCTGCAAATAGGTTTGGGAGAACATTTTATGTACTTGGAATGGAGAGCACGCTGGTAAGGGAACATAAAAGACAAGGACGGACAAGACATTTCGTCTCGTCAGCCCTAGTCTTTTATGTGCTTCCCTTTATTTATATTACATTTTATATCTTTGCTGAACCTAGGCAACTTAACAAAAAGAAAAATATACAACATCTGCACATTTGGCCACCAAACCAGATACCAGTCACCTCCTTGTCTTGCGCCAGGCCATACTTGTGTGGCCTACGAGGTGTGAATTTATGTGCCCTGCAGAGAAATGCGGGGCATCTGCCCGAAAAAGCGAACCACACCTTTCTCGAGGCAAAAACGAACCCTGCCTAACCAAAACGCAGCGCTAGCTATAGGGATAAGATACAGAAGTTTCAGAACTTGGCGTTTCCCGATTCAAAAGCCAGAAAATCTTCAGACATTTTTGACGCAGACTTTGGGCTGCAATTTCTGTGCCGACTGCAGGCCTCTTTAAATTCAAAAAGCTCTACGTTCACTGACAGCTGCAAAAACGCGGCGGGCTCTGGCCATATTCCTATGATCGTTCCACAGCCAACAAGGGTATGTACGTCACTAGCCAATAAGAATGCCGAAGGATAAATGACAAGTAAGAAATGTGAATGCAAGTCATGCCCTGGGTTTCTTGAAGACCAAAGTACACTTTGCGCATTCCACTTCTGCTTGCCTCCTCCTTTCCTAGATCCTCTCCACTTTTTACCCTGCCCCAACCATAGAGTTATTACATAAACGCTAGAGGCTCAGCTGGCGCTAGTGTCTATGGGACTTCCGGCTGCAAATTGAAGCAGACAGCATGCAGTCTACTTTTTCAGTCTTCCTGTGTATTCCCATGGGAAAACGCGCGTGAATTTTGTCTCTTCGCCGGAAAATAACATGAATAACTTTTGTTCTTTCGGTTGTACCGGATAGTATGTACCTTTATTAATATGGTGAAAGTGTAATTGCTTTAGTTACAGCATTTTTTCTTTACCGCTGAACGATGTTAAACTTCACTATATTTCAGGCCCAAACCTCTGTTCCATGGCAGGTATGTAGAAACGAGCGACGATTCTAAGCAAAATAACGATAGAAAAGAATGTAAAGTGTGTTCAAAGTTCGCCAGCATTCCGTTGGTGCTTATATATTGTTAATATGCCCGTCCTGTCACTATATGAAAATGACCCGGTCGTGCATCTTTACGAGTGGTAAAAAAAAAACGTTCGAAACGTAAAGAATAAAGTATGTGGGCTACTATAGGTGTGTTTTCTTATTATTTCCTATGTCGGGCAGTTTTTATCGGGCACCTGTTCTCTGGCTTCTCCCTATTTGCAAAGATTTGGAGCGTGCGGGTGATGATTTGAAACCAGAACAAGCATCGTCGCACATATTCATGAGCAGAAAGAGTAAAGCAGTACTTATTTATTGCAAACCGGACTTTATTACGTGACTTTCAATTTATTTTGATTGTCTGCATGCACAAGGTGTTACTTATCCAGTGTCACTGCGTAGTTCTCGCCGTCTCTCTTGGTTTTCCACATGTCCTTCGTTCGTTTGGCAGGTATATCCCCCATGCTGGAAAGCGCCGACGCCGTGTTCGCACTAACAGTGTCCGACAGTGCACATAAATACACGTACGAAGTGGTTTTAACACCGTTTTTCATGCCACGAATTTCAAATAAAAATGCTGTAACTGACCAATTATTTCGTCTGCGTGACTGAGAAATGTTCCAATGTGCCTAGCACTTACGTATTATTCGTGATATTTGCTCTCATAATCGAGCGCAGAGAGAAAATGCACTCGCTTTTTCCCATAGAAATGCATTACCGGAAGTCAATTTATTTCTGACTGCTTGCTGTCTGCTTCAAAATGCAACAGCACACTGGCGCCAGCTGAGCCTCTAGCGTTTATTGTAATAACTCTATGGCCCCAACTTGGCTCCCCTCGCAACTTAGGAGATGCGAGCGCCAAAAGGATTATCTCCCTTGCAGAAAACAGAGGTTGTACATCGGCCTTTAAACCTTTAGCTGCCGATCATCTTAATCAAAAATGCTTCAAAACTGCGGAATTTTTTTAATCATGTAAACGTTTTTCTGCATATCTTTCTGATAAAAATGGAGTGTTTACAACCCATATTTAATTTTTTGGGGTACTATGTGGTACGAGGACTTTGTTTCATTCAAAAACATGTTTACTGAAACATAAATGTTATACAGAATCAAGTACAAAAACAAAACATTGGGAACTTCCACTAGAAGCTGCTAGCAAGTCTGCCTATGATTTGTAAAGAGTTCAAAACGCACCATACAGCTGTGAATGTCACTACACTGGTTTTGTATGGTACACCTCAAAGCAATGTGCAGCACAGAGTGCAACTCCAGTCATCAGTGATGTGATTGGCCTAAGCTATTTTGGAGCACCTTTTGGAGCAGCCAAAACAGTGTTCTGGAGCAGCAAAAGTGGCTTTTGGAGCAGCAAGAACAGTGCTTTGGAGCAGCAAAAATAGCTTTCGGAGCAGCCAGAACAGTGTTTCTGAGCAGCAAAAGTGGCTTTTGGAGCAGATATTCTTAAAAAAATATTTCTTTTAAGTGCTGGAAAAACGAAGGGCACTTTGTGTTGTGTTGTGATGTGACGTAACTTGCAGCTTGTGTTTTTAGTGCTGCTGCTGAGACATCCCACAAGTGTACAGTGCTGTAGGCATTGCCGAGCAACTCCGTAAAAAAAGGCTTGCCACCGTTTTACTGCTTCCCGACGCGCCAGATTTTCGTCAAAAGCAAACGTAAAACAATGGATTGCAAGCGTCCCGGCTGCTGCCTCTCTCTACAATCATGTTCACATGCACGTGAGGGCAAGTTCGGCAAGCTTGCAGTTTCACGCGCTTCGTCGCGCGAGCGGAGACAAGGGATGTTCAATGGAAACCGAAGCAATGCCACTCCGCTCCGTCGCAACTGGTTCCCAAAATAGTATGCAAAATGTAACTGTCCAGCCTAGGACAAAAAACAGTCCAGCGGCGCGTGCTTGCTAGGCCGGCAGGCGAGGTACAAGCTAAAGACAGAAAAAAAAGAACCTGAGCGCATCGAGGCATGGCATCGCGAGCCAGGGTCAAAAAGTTCTTGGAGCGCTTTGTGAACTACTGAACTCGAGACAAACAAGCGTGCTGTGCTAGTTCAGCATGCAGAGATTGCCTTCTTTGCTTTAGCTCACTTCTCTTCACCAACTTTCTTTCGCGGCAGATTTTACACGTACCGGGGTCCCTTTCGAAAGAAAGCCCAGCGAGAGAAACCTACGTAAACAATACTTCGGCAAGCAGTCTTTGAGTTAAAGAGGGATTCCTTTATTAGCGTATGATTTAAACAACAACCGAAATGTTGATGAACTAGTTTAGAAATGCCATATCTGCAGCGACGTGGGGACGGCAACACCCGACGTCGCGCAACCTTGATGACCGTGGTCTCGCGAGCGCTTAAGCTCGCAAAGTAGCTCTCGCCGCGCAAAAACGTGGTTTTGTTTCACAGAATGACGGCATGGCTGGCACCCGGCACACTAGCGTCGGAGTGTCCGCACACGCCCGCGTCTATCGTTGAAAAAAAAAATACAAAAGCAAGACAATATTTCGAGACAACGAGAGCGCGAAAAGCGAAACGGCGGGAAAAACCATGCAAGACCGGATGGACGATTGATGCAAGGTACTTTGTCGGGTTGCCGCTTGCGCCACCTAGCTCACGCAGGCTCAATAACGGTTCTCAGTTTAGTTTCGGTTTGAAAGGCGACCGAAATTGGTTCTTTGGCGCAAGCTTGGCGCAGATTACCCATATTTTGGCAAAATGTAGCAGGATGTAGCAGGGTTAGCCAATTGACGCAATTTGGCGCAATTGGCGCAGCAATCACATCACTGAGTCATTGCACCAGTAGCAGATCACCTTCCCGATGTTCTTCAAAATGGCAGGGTCCGTGTTTTTGTAGCTAACACTACAGCGCCTGGTTGGGTTCGTCTTGAAAGGCGTGGGTGGAATGTACGAAGGAAAGTGTCTTTCTGTGTAGCAAGCTTCATCCCTGAGCATACCTGCCAACCTAGCAACATAAAAATTTGGAAGACTGCCGCACTGAAGTGCAAGCAATTCAGAATTAAGAAAAACCTGCTTTGCTCATGACTTAAGAGAATTTATTATCATGATCATTCAGCTCGGCACCACGGGCCTCCATGGTACGGGCTGTTGCATTTCCGTGGTGCCGCAGCTCTGCCGAGCTAAATAAAGATATTATCATTATTATTATTAAAATGGAAGTGTGACCATTATCCAGGGTTTGGACCAGTAGAGTTCAGCACTTGACTTATGGGTAATTCCTTGCAGCAGCAGCAGTCCCACAAATACTCTCAATTCATCTGGAGTGACATCCTGCCAGTCGTTCGAGATCTTCGGAATCTTTCCCGAGACAGAAGCACTTGGGCGTACCTGTTTGTTTCCATGGTGATGAGGTCAAGCACATTGTCATCAAAGGATCTCAAGAAGTATTTTAGAGGATCTCCATCATCTTCTAAACTGGCCAATGCTCCTGACACTCCAGGGCTTGCAACGAATCGAAATCTCAGTGGTGCGGGAGGTGGCTTTTGAACGTCGACACTGACCCAGTCTTGTGCCGCTAAAAGGCTGTCCTCATCTGTTGGACTTTCATCGCTGGAGCACTCGGTCGACACCAGATCTTCATCGTCACTTGGCAATAGCCATTCGTTATCGCTTGAATCGGAATCAGGCGGAAGAAGAACTTTTCGGTTATTTCCAGCACGTGCAAGAGCGTCTCTCCGTTCAAAGGTCGCCGTTTTTAAAACACAGTGTAGCTGCCCTTCTTTCGGAAATTCTGCTAGTTTCGGTCAATACGGAACAGAAAGCTAGAAAACTCTAAGGATACGGTCAGAAGCCTGATAATCCTGAAAATTAATGTTTTCTCGCAAAAAATTAGTGCAAAGTAGTTTGTTTGTTTTTTTCCTGCAAAGTGTCATGACGAGTTATCTCGTCATCGGCAGTTAAGGGGTTAAAGGGACATACAGGGTATTTATGCTCGCAAGGTACTTATTTCAAAATGACCTATAAGAGCAGAACTATCCAGAACACATTTTGCAACTCAAAATCAGTTGTTTTGTTGTTTTTTTCGTCTGAAAATGGTTGGTCGAGAACTCGCCGGTGTTAGTCGCGCTCATTCTCTTTTCAATGGTCACGTGGCATTCAAACTATGTGTACGAAAAATATTTCAAGTCGTGGGCCCGGTCATCTAAGGCCAAAATTCTCTATTAAAAATAGAAAAGAATATGAACCCCTCATTTGTGGCCTCCAAGAAGCTGCAAATATGTTGATCAAAAAACAAAATGCTTCACAGATCACAGGAAGTATATGTACACGTCATTCTCAATATGGCCACGTGCCACGGACTGGACGACGCGATGGCGGCGCACGAGGGACCAGCGTTGCGACCGACGTGAGGCCGCTACTTCGGAACTGTCGCTCGTGGTACCGGCCAATCGATCATCATGTGCAGAACATCAAGCGGAAAGGATACAAGTGCGAAACAAACGCACGACAAACAGTTCATGCAACTTCGCCGTTGTCGTCGTCCGCCTCACACACCAAAGAAGCAGAGAAAAAAAAATATGGTCGGGTGTAGCCACGTGATTTCTGGCCATGAGCTTCCGTGCTCGTCTTTCGAGCGGTTAAGTTTTTTGGCTTTACTAAAAATGTATGCGACTCAGGTAGTATCCAGACACACTATTAAATCGCCCGACAACAAATAAAACAACATTTTGGGGGGTGTTAGTGTCCCTTTAAGCTATCGGTGACCAGAGCCCATGCACACCAGTTCCTGCATCGGAAAATGAATCTGTACCATATCAAGCTAGTACTCAGCTGCAAATAGGTTTTTGAAAGATTACGGTCTCCATAATAATGTAGCCTGCCACATGGCACAATATGCTAATTTGGACTGAGCAAGGCCACCAAAGATCAGAGGACAACTCTGCAGCAAGTCACAAATGTATGTGTCTTTATCATTTATTTCCAGTATAAAGGCCCACTAGGGGAAATACTTGGTGTGGGAACTAGGTAATTAAATCACGTGCAAAAGTACACCATTTATCGTAACAAAGAAATTAAAACCTTAAGAAGTCATAGATGTGATTAACAAGAATGAAAATATGCGAACAAACTGCCTTCATAGGCCATTAGAAACACTGTCGCACCATTCCCTTCAATAATAATGCGAGGATGGGCGCGCTTCTACCAAACGAAAAATAAGAAATGTGAAAATATTATTAGCTAGATAAAGAAGGCGGGCAGGCACAGGATTCTTTGGAAAGGTTCAATGGACATAAACAGCTGATGAAACAGTTCACATTGCACTTCCGCAGAGGTAATTGTCCCGAATATTTCTCACTTCCTGTGCATCACTGGAGTCGGTGCACTTACAAACCAAAAATAAAATCGCGACTGCGCGAATTCAGCAAAAAAAGCCAGGAAGAATGTCGCAGAACCATAAATAATGTCACAGACAGAAACACTGCTACCCTACAGGATCTTCAGAGCTATGAGAAAAACACAACCTCAGAACTTAAACACAAGCTGAAAAACAGCACCAGTGTGGCATCAGTGCAAGCTTTCGCCGACGCGCTGTCATGAAACCTTCACAGAGCTGAATTTATAATAATAATAATATTTATTCAACTCTGCAGAGTTGCAGCACTACACTAAGGCAAGCAGCCCATACCAGGAGGCCTGTGATGCCGCAGCTACATGACAAAGACACAAACGGATTAAACAAACCAAAGAACCCCCCCCCCCCCCCTCATAGAACTTAATATTAACGAAAACGGACAGATACATCTGTTGCTTAGGGCCGCAGGTGGCGCACTGCCTCCCTGCATATCTGCTTCACATCTGTTGTGTCCTTTAAGTCTGCCGTGACCTCAGACGACATGGAGCACCACCAGCTCACTGCCCTAATAAAGAAGGTGTGTCGGTGTCAATCCATACAGGCAAACAGTGGCTGGAGGCCTCCGGTCCTGTTTAGCCACAGCTGGCAAGCAAGAGGAAGCTCGGCAGACCCTGGCAGGAGACAGGTAGCCAAGAGCCAGATCGATGAGATCCACCTCCGCAAGGAGTTCCAACCAACACGTCTCATCAGGTCGTCTCTCGCCACGTCCCGATAACGTGGGACATGAGGGGAGTGCCACCGCAGAGTAGTGTAACCGGCACGTCTCTGCACACTCTCGAGTGATGCGGTCAAGGTGGCCTGAAGGGGGTCCCAGACTGCAGCACAGTATTCAAGGTGCGGCATAGAGGTGCTTCAGTGCCGTTGCTCCTGCTTCACTCGAGACACGGGTGACAAATCCCAGCATTCCACGAGCCCGGGAAGCAACTTCAGCAATGGGATGCTGAAACTAAGTCAGTAGTCCAGTCTGACGACTAGCAGTCTGGTGCTGGACGTTCTAGAAATATACATTCCGCCGAGGTTGAAACTGGGGAGCGCAAGTCAATGTTGCTTGGATGTGGTTGTCTGCATCTGGATGTGAATATATGACCAGGCACAGCATTGTCCAGGTCCTCCTGAAGTTGTTGGTTGTCGAGAGGGTGTCGTATGGGCTACACAAGTGTGAGGTCGCCCGCATACAGTAGCGGCGTACAACGCAAGGTCCGGGAACCGGAAAAGAATTGAATTTATTTTTTTCCGGCGGCAGAGGCAGAAGACCACGAAATCTGACGAAACCTGTGCGCTCATTTTATGTTTTTAATGCATAAACAGACAGATCGCGGACAAACATGTCACTGTTTAGCTTCCGCAGATTGAGAGCAAAGAAATTAGTGCTGTGCGCAAAACCCGCGTTCCAACGGAGCAGATTTGAACGAGAGAAATTTGACACCAAGAGGCAAGAGGGCGCACTTTCTCGACGACTACGGCACATTCTGGGGGTAACGGTTTATGCATGAAACATCTCGCTCGGATTCGCACTGTTTACAGCGCGAACGTGTGAAAACAGCGTCGATGGTTCTCGCCATTCTGGTTTGTGCCTACTCTGCGCGGGACGCACCCACCTGAACCATGACAGCGAGGCGCAGCTCCGCATTGTCGATCTTTTCCTTGCAGCCTTTGCAAGCCGCACGTCCACTCTTGGCGTACTCGGCCTTGTAAGGTAGATCTTCTGCCATTTCAGCGGTTTCGAACGGCTCCGACCAACACCTACGATCACGCAGCGCTAAACCGGCTAAACGGGGCTGACCAACAACTTTCCGCAACAACCGAGAAAGGAAATCCTCGTTCCCAGGCTGCCCAGGCGCCCGCGCAGATGTCAAAAGCCGGTGAGGTGCGTTCGTTTGTTCCGGTAGCTACGAACGACGCTAGAGTCGCTAGAGTCAAAAAAAACCTTGACGATGACGTCATGCTTTAGTTATGCGTTATTAGAAGGCGGGTTACTTCGAGTGAACTGCGAGACGCGAGAGTCGAAACAGCCGAAGAACGTACTTTTCAAACGCGACGGTTGTTGCGCAAGGGGCTGACGAGCACGAGGCCGTTGCACGAGGCTAGCTGCTCTAGTTTCCCGCCAAAGTAGCACGTGCTTCGAGAGTGATTCCAAAAATGCCGGTGCTCGTGCCAGCATTGTATTTTACACGACCGGCTTGTGGTATTTTATTTATTTATCCGCGCTACTTTACAGGTTGATGTAGACTTTGCATCGGCATGAAACATTGGCGCACCCAGGATTTTCGTTTGGAGAAGTGGGGGGAACTGATCTGCGGCGGGCATAAGAAAGCCATGCACTTCTTTTTTTATTATTATTTATGAACAAGCACACCATAAACCGAGGCTCTGTTAAAGGCCGACATACACTTCGCGCTCAACACTTTTCCTCACTTCCTTTTCCCGTATCCTCTACACCTTTAAACTTGCTCTGACAGGGCTCCCCTCGCAGTTAAGGGGAGGATGACGCTAACAGGATTATCTTCCCTAGGGAGGCTCAAGTGAGGGTGGGTGCAACTGCTACATCGGGGATCACGGG
Organism: Ixodes persulcatus; assembly: GCA_013358835.2. Lineage (NCBI taxonomy): Eukaryota > Metazoa > Arthropoda > Arachnida > Ixodida > Ixodidae > Ixodes > Ixodes persulcatus. The sequence goes on from JABSTQ010007250.1 coordinate 59,842, forward strand.
AGATGAACGCCATTTAATTGCTAAATTTTGCTGGGAGTCTATGAAGCAAAGGGGTCGTTTTATTTCCTAACTCAGGTCATAAGAGCCCATTAAGGTGCTTGAATAATTTACACAAGGTTATAAATGATTACTTTTCCATAGCCACCAGTTTTGTTTGCGATAGGTTTAACGGGATTTGACCAGCCTGGTAACCACAGCAGCGCAGTCTCACAAACGGGTGAATGGACTACTACCGTCCACCATTTGTGGCTCTAAACAAGAACACGTAATGCCATTTTGTGTTATCGCAAAAACTCGCTGGTTCTATTGGGGAAACAAGCTCGCCCTGTGTACGCTGCACCGCCTCTCTGTGCTGTCATTCCCGCCTCTTGTGTGCTAGTTTCTTTCTTCCGCCAAGTGGCGGTCCCCCCCAGTCAGAAACGCCTACAAACAGATATCCTTACCTTACCGAGGCACAGTGAGGGCAGCCCCTCCCACGCTCCCCCCCGCCAACCGGTTCGCTCTGCGGCACCCATTCGACATACCACAACGCAACCATATGCGAGTGTGTCAGGCGAATAAGGAAACAATAGAGCCCCTCATACTCGAGTGCAAGGTCATACTGCCAACCCCCACCAGAGTTGGCCCCACCCCTTGGGATGGCGAGACTTCCGGTTCAAAGGGAAGAGCTGCAAGTTCATCATCATCATCGTCTCCTCCGGCTCCTCGGGGCAGCGATAGTCCTTGACGTGTGTGCGTACCTTTCGTCACGATGACCGCCGATCAAGACATTAAATGTTTGTACCTTTGTTCAAAATTCTGTGTCACGTCTGTGTCATGTGCTAAACAGCTTCGCTGGTCGTCCACCTTCACGGAGTGGAATAGCTCACGATTTTTTGCAGCTACTTTCTTTGAATCAAGCAACGAGGTCAACGTGTTGGTCGAGACCTCATGGCAAGTTCCGATTTGTAGACTTCTTCGAATACTTTCTAGCAATACTGTGCTTAGATGGGCCAGTTGGTACATTGCAAAGGGTATACAGTGTCGAAAAAACACTGACCCAGACACAAAGCTTTCTAGCTTACCAAGCTAGCCGATACCAGTGACTAACTAGCAGGGGATGAGTGGCCGATTGGGCTAGCGCACAATAATGCAGAGCAGCTTGGAGCATGTGGATGCGAAACTCACGCTGCAGAATTCAGGGATCCTGGGTCGCGCAGTTGCTGCTTATACGGACACTGCATCGCTTGAAGGGACCGTTACCCTCAAGTCGGCTGCCGTGGTATTCCCAGCATTGACTCGAGGCAATTGAAGCATTGCCCTCTACGGTGTCGACAAAGGGAGAACTGGCAGCCATCCGCCTTGCATTAGGGACGGTCATCACTCGAGCCACCGACCTTCCAGAGAACCTCGGGGTCTTTAGAGATTCACAGGAGGTGGTGAAAGCGTGTCGAAGCAAGAATAGCCCTAGCGTACAAGAACACAAGATCAAGAAGCTCGCCACGACACTACGTTAACGGGGAGTCATTATAAGAATCGAGTGGGTCCCTAGTCGTGCAGGGACCCCGACAACAAAGAAGCCCATCAACTGGCCCGAGATGCCCTTGCTACCCCTTCCTTCCACGGGCCCGGAGACGAAACGCTTCCACCTCAAGAACACCAGTAAGGCGCGATCGCTCGAGATCGAGCATCCTACATCGATTGCCCCGCCCAAGAGACTGCCGGGATCAAAAATTAATACCAGGTGAAACTTGAGGAGCTCCTGCCCGAGCCGGCACATCCCCTGCTCCCTTCACGGGGATTTTAACGACGTGGGCAGCTTCTGCTCACCCGAGTGCCCAAAGAAACAAATCTATCGCCCGCGAGACTCACAACGTGTAACAAAGGCAAAAGGTCTGGCCTTTGTTCCCGGTGCGACATGAACACTAGGGCAGACACATACCACCAAGTGTGGGTGTGCCCCAAGTATCACGCGGAAGGGGCAAAACTCGGAACATCGCCACTCTGGAAAGTGAGAAGCAACAACGAAAGATCCTGCGAAGTCTCTGGCACTTCTTCCATGAGGCAAAGCTGGAATCTTATTTAGTGTACACGTTTTAAATAGTATGCCGCATCCAGGCCTCGACTATTAGCCACCGATGCAATCTTACACCGCTTTCCCCGCTTATTCGTCAAAAGAGGGAACGGGAGCCGAATGCACAGAGCTCATTTCCAATTTAATAGGCAATGCAATGTACAGAGGTGCTTCTACAAACCTAAAGCAAAACCTTTTTTGCGTACATCCAATCTTCGCGACAAACATAACCACGCCAACATGTACATCGATGAGAGTACCAAGAACAGCACTACACTCCGTTTCACCTCATGCTGTACCGCAGCGAAGGCTAGAAGCGCGAGCTCATAGCGTTGGCAGCTGCCCTTGGTGCACGAGAGCTTGTGCCGCCGAGGCGTGCCATAGAGCAAGGAGCTCGCGCTTGTAGCCTTTCCTGCGGTACATCGTAAGGTGAAACGGAGTATAGACACAACGTAACGCCACTGGTCGCACCACAAAATATGTACAGGAAAATTGGTTCGCGCCGTCGGGACGCTACGAATTTAAATATGCATCTACAACAACAATGTGAACAACGGGGCTTGTTTTGTACCGCTTGGTTGTCTGCCATCTGCTGTCCTCAAGCAATGAAGTGCCCCTCGTACATCGCGCTAAACCATTTGATCTTTCGAGACAATGTTGAACCCATCCATGCATCGTCCAAGCCATTCATATGTACAGGCACGAAATGTAAAAATTATAACTATGATACAGAACACACCATTCCACATGTCCCTCCCCAAAGACATAACATACCCAACATGAATGACAACCAAGAGCCATGTCAGTGAATCTATACTTACAAAGAGCTAGCTCAACCGTGCCAGTCGCATCAGGTTCGACTGTTTCGTCAATGCAGATTCCGTCGCAGGGCCAAATGACAAAGGGCTCGCAATTCGTGGAAATTGACCCGACAAAAAGCTGTTTCAGCAATACGTTTTGTAGAATTCGTTGGAACTAGTTACGTCATAATCAGTTTCATCAAGGTCACCTTCACGTTTCAATTGCCAATTAGCTTTATGCAACACTAAACCTTCTGTCGGCAATGAAATGCACAGTTGGGGCACGTTAAGGTAAAAGCAATACAGTACAATCCACTTATAAGGACACCAGATATAACGATGTGCTCCTTATAACCATCAGTGTCTAGAGTTTCTAGACTAGAAGAGCTCGGTTTCTAGTCCAAATACAACGATAATCGGTTACAACGATTGCATTTTCGGGTGTTCTCATTATCGTTACAAGTGGACTGCAGTGTACCGAGAGACCACCCATAAACCGTGCCACAAAACCACTTTTCCCTGCAATGAAATCCAGCACGACGAAACAGACGCCACTATCCTTTCCCACGTCGTACTTCTTGCCGAGGGGGCCCCTAAACTGAACTCGTTTTGGACGACTCTAAATCTATAGCAAATCTGGGTGACAGCAGCGAGAAGGCATCAACCGAACGAGCGAAATTTCGGGGCGCCCTCCGTCTTTTCCGCGAGACAATCCGCCGAGACGTCGGTCGCCGTCCCGTCCCGCCAGTCGAGAGCAAAGAACTCCGACAACAGACGTAAAAAAAATACAACCGGTAAACCAAGCACGCCATTGCTTTCCACGAAGCGCGTTTTCAACCTCGGCATCCCGTCATATTTACACAAATGGTGGGCGCTGCGCAGCAAAAGTGCGGTGCACATGCCGCAGCGGTCGAATGCGCCCCCGAGTCTAAGGGGGCGTTCGAGCGTCCGTCTTCCGTCGTCAAAACGCGACGCAAGCAATTCCTCAACCCCAACTCGCGGGACGCCAGAAGAGAATTTCTGACGCAGCTTCCTTTTTTTTTTTTTGGTAAAATCTTTTAAGATCTTGGTTATGAACACAAACGCTGGTTTGTCATGAAACATTGCGCCCTCGGAGACCGTCGACAAACAAGTATAAATGTGCACGGTTCCCGACAAAATCAACACAGACACGCAACACCACCGTCAAAAAAGAAAAAAAAAAAAAGAAGAAAATCCAGTTTTGCAAAGCAACACGTTTTCGTCTGCTTAGGTTCGCCCCCGGCGCTCATTAAAGACGACCCAAACCAGTTTGTTCTGTCGTAACGAGTGTGGAACACGCAGAATATAACAGCTTTTTTTTTATGTGTTTTTAGGGCTTTTATGTATACAATATAGACTCTCCCCATTTTTTTACCCACCCCTCCCCGCATTTCCACTTGCAGGTTTTTATTTTCTTAATTCACGCTGTTAAAAAGATTTTCATACGAGCTATGTACATTTTCTTCTCGGCAGTCTCGGCTGGTTTTAGATCATCTTCCTTTTCGAGGAATTCTCAGGCAGTGTCGTTCGGTCGTTTTTCATCGAAGATTTCACCACGCGGCACGATTTCACGAAACAATGATGCGGGAAAGTAAAATCAAAAGCACCAAAACATACGCCCCCACACAGTCTCACAATGCCGGAATAAACGTCTCTCCACGGTGCGGGACGTGCGAGGAACCTACGTAGCCTCGTAAAGGTCGCCCTCGGCAACCTTGTCCTTGTAAGTGATGCATCCGAGTGCTTCGTAAATTTTCACGTTATCAACGTCGACAAACCAAAGATGTTGTCGAAACTTGAGCCAATCGCACCAAGTGGACGCCAACAAAACTTTTGGATTCTCCCTCCGATTGCAGGTACTTCAACCGGGACAGTCGATTTGCGCCGGTTTTAAAAACGGCTCGAAGCTCTGTTTGGCGTCCCGATTGAATTTCTAACTCTGGATTCCTCGCACGCGACGACCGGTGGAAGGGCGATTACGACATCTTGATGCCTCGAACAGAAAGGGTGCAGCATTCATCCATCCCACACATTCTTTAAGACGCAAAACACACACGCACAGAAATACAGGCACTTCCTCGCTCTTGACAAACAGGTGCCACCGCATTCAAACCAAATACGCATCAAACAATCTGCTTCGAGTGCAAGTGAACGAAATTGTGAAACATGTCTGCCGCGTTCAGGTGCAAAGCAGGTGCGTATTCACAGCAAACTCCTCCAACTGAGAGTTCATTAGTGTCCGCTTTGGAGCATTGCTCCCACTGCTGTAGCTATTGAATGCTTCTTAAGTCTACGTGGACCACACGTTTTCGTCACACCCGCCCTTAGTTTTAGAGAGACATCAGCGAAACAGCTCTGGGTGCCCCAAACAGCTTGGGGCTTCCCACTGAGCATGCGCAGAACTTCTGCGCATGCAAATTGCAATGCCCCGAGCTGTTTGGGGCACCCAAAGCTTTGGGGCACCCTATTCTAAAACTCGCTATTGAGATAGAATGTCTCGCGCAACAAGTCGTGTTTTGGGAGTTAATTCTAAGCACTACGTTGCCAAAGGGAAGAAAGTTGATTCCTATATATCTTTCAGTGTCAAGAAATCTGCCCAATAGCATCTGGCAACGTCTGCCTCGCACAAATACCGCGCACCGTTTTGTACGCAGTAATGCTCGCCTGCGCGAATGCTACGGAAACATCCACCCACGAAGGATAATTAACTTTTTTTCCCCAATCCTTACGAGCATGTCGGCGATAAGCGGGGGAGTGGATGAGACAGTTGGACGTCACCAAACCAGAAAACAAAAAAAAAAAAATAGGGAAACGGCGCAAGAAATTCACGGCAGATAGACAAAAACAAAAGGGGTCGGGTCATGTTTCGCGAAGATGTCAATAAATAATGTCGCGTGCAACTGCAACGAGACGATCACACGCCCGCGGGAAGGACGAGGTGCAACTTACGGAAAGGTCGAGCGCTGTCCAAAGGTGCTCGATCTCTCCCGTCCTACAGGTTGTACGAGTTTAAAAAGATAAAACGCGCTACGAAAATAACTACTATGTACACGTCTCCCACTCCTCAGGTAAAGATGCCCCGGTCGCGGCTGCCCGTAAAATATGGGGAACAGCGGCGACGGAGCAAGGTACGAGAGTTCTTCCATCTTCTTCCAGATGCGGCGACCACACGACTCACTTTCGACGAATCTTCGGTCATTTTAACGACGTTGCCTCCGCCGGACTGACCAAAGCTTCCGTCGCTTTAATGTCCTCAAATTATTTGACGCGAAATTAAAGGACACCTCCAGTTTGGACGCTTTGACGGTGGGAAGCGAGCACCGCCATTCGCGTTTTCGAGCTTTGCGCGATGCGGAACACGGGAAAACGAAGAGGCGGCCCTAGGGTGCGAGAAACGCTTCCGCATCGAACGAAGACAGACTTTCCTTTCCATCATAAAACAGGGCTAATCGAGACAAGCCCGCAACAACAAACAACGGTGAGGCTAACGGTGATGACTGAGAAGAGAGAGGGGGGACCGGCTGCGCCCCTACGTGCAGCCGACGTCGTTCACCAGGTAGGTGCCGTGCGTGAGGGGACCCACACTCGAACTGTTCACTTGGTTCTGCAAGGAGAGTGGAGAACGACGCAAAGTCAGCATTGCGATCGGCCGCAGCCTTTTGATATACGAACCTCTCTACACTTGGGGCGTCTCTTTTTTAGGCTTTACAGATTGGGCGGGTGGAAAGCGCAGCAGCACGCTAAAGTTGCCGCTCATGCAACAGGCACAAAGATGGCTGTGAGGTAACGCAATTGACAAAACAAAAAAACCGCGTGGACGCGTTATTGCACCAGTAGACTCGCTCCCACTGCATGAGTGGGCGCGTTAAGTCGGCGCTCCTACTCCGACGCTCCGAGTTACATACTCCGAGCGCAGCAACTGGACGACGCATAGCGTACAGGAGCCCGACACACCGAGGCTGCGTTCCAAACCTACTCGAATGGATCCGAGTTACCCTGGCGGATTATGTCACGTGACAACAAAAACTAGAGAAACGCTGGACGCGGGTAGGTTTTCGATAACCACCTCTACCCGAGAGTTAGGAGTTTTGAAACACGGCCAGAAACTATCGACGGGCCACACGAGCTCCTTCCCACCGTGGATACGGGTGGCAGAAGCCGAAAATATTTCAAAGATAAATAATGAGGCCCGTGTGGAGCGGCAGAGTCTAAAGCAAAAGAGACGGTGACGTTAGAAAGTTTCTACGAACGTTTTAATATTCCTGAAAGGTTTGAAGACTCGTTTCGTGCACATATGTGGAAGGTTACCTTGGCCGATCTATTTATTGACCATGCATGCTGTTCCAAATAAAATTAAAGACAACATTCTTGAACCCGCTCGTCGATGCAGGAAACTTTCAAATTTGTCAGAAATTCCGTGGTTCCGTCGGTTCCGTCTCGCAGCAAGACGGAAGCTACGCCGATACCGGCGCACCGTCGTTTGATATCACGTCAATTCGTTCTTAGGCAGTATGCACGAACAAACCTTTCCCGCAACGCTATAAATGGTGTTCCGGCTTTCCACCCTAAGTATCTTTATTCGCTGCAGCTGGGCTAAAGCACCCTAAGCAGGGCAGCGGTCTGACTGTCTTTTCATCGCAACTTTTCTGTCCCCGAGCTATCGGCACGCTCGTTCGATAGATCAGTTCGTTTTCAGCAAAACGCACGAACAAACCTTTTACTCGACGCTAACTGATGTTTCGGCTTTCCAATCAAAGTATATTTATTCGCTGTGCTAAGCATTATAAAAGGGGCAGCGGTCCGAATGTCTCTTCATCTCGACAACGTTTCTGTCGCTGCGCTATCGGCACGCTACCGTTTGATAGATGAATTTCTTTTTCAGGCGAGAAGCACGAACAAACCTTTTTCGGAACGCTAATTGCGGTCTTGGCTTTCGAATCAAATCATTTGTACCTGCTGTATTAAGCACTAATCAACTGAAAAGGGGCATCAGTCCGGCTGTGCCTTTCGTCTTGTCTCAACCATCTCAACAGCAGCGCAGCTATCTTGTTTGTTTACGTGACGTCACGGAGCGCAAAGAACTCACTCGCGCTCCGAGAAATTCTCGGTGCACGAAGAGCGCGCTCGAGTGTCAGTCTCCGGTGGCACTCCTGCCCGTTTAGTGAAAGGAGCGCTCCACCCTGCTTCCCAACTCCTTCTGAAATTGACAGAGTTTCTATTCCGAAGCACATGTTTATATCCGCTATCTAAAAGTTGACATGTTTTAGTTAATTAGCCGACTTATCGCGACCCTTATTGCGCCACATCGTGCCCCTCTGGCCGTAAAACTCACCCGCACGGACCGCGTTCACGGCTTTTTTAAAACAAATCTGTAAAGCCTGAAAAAGAAACACTTATTGACACCAGTTTCTTTTCGGAAAAACTCTTTGCAACGCAAGTCTTTTTTTACTACAGGAGCTCAAACACCTGCATCTGTACTATATGCATACTTCAACTCGATTTAACGAAACCCAACTTTACAAAATTCTCAAATCGACGAAGAAATTCCAATTGCATCGCAAGTGCCCCCGGGCGTAACTGCTCCTATGAACTTGAAATAACGAAATAATTTTGACTGCCAACCCCATTTAAGAAAAGCATTCCCCTTCCCCCCCCCCCCCCCCCCCCATCACACACAAAAAGAAAAAATAAGTGGGAAAAGAGGGAACTGGAAATGCGTTTTGTTTAAAACGACACAAAGTTTCTTGCCGAAGTGCCAGCAGTAACATCACGCAGCCACAGAGTTTTGTTTTTACGGAAAAACAAACTACGGTGCCCACACGAAGAAACGGAGAATGGGGCGTCAAACGTTTGGGTCTCCCCGTCTCAGCGGCGACGCAATGCGGTACAGGAGACTACGGGCCTTGCAAGCAATAACACGCATGCTCGCGAGCGTCTGGCTCGCAGCTATGCATCAATGAACGACTCGGAACTTCTAAAGCAGTGCTCAAACTAGAAGGACACTTTACTGAGGCGGCAGGTACCCCTCAGGGCCACCAGTCAAAAGAGACAGGCGTTCCCCGGGATCAAAAAAAGTTTGAAAAAGACCCCGATGCACGGGATTCTTCCCGCACATCGGGTTTTCTTTTTGTATGCGTTTCGGGTATACAAAAAATTCGGAATAAATTAACCAAGGAACTGCGCGCAATGGTAATTTTCACAAGGGTGTCTAACCGCCTCGAGATCGAACCGTGTCACCACTGTGCGGCCGAAATTGGAAACGTGCGGAAGCAGGGATGCCGCCGTGCGTCGTCTGCTACGGGTGCACGTTCAGAAGCCTGTATCTCGACGACGCAAGCCCGTTTCCGGCCGAGCTGACCCCTCCTCATGAAACGCTCGTTTTTGCTGTCGTTTCTTCCTACTAAAGGTTGTGCTGTATCGTTTCACGTGCGTGGAAATTCAGCAAAGCAACTTTTATCAAGCCGGATGCTTCCATAATCTTAGTGTTGTGGTATGTATACAACCGCTGGTCCCACATATTTTTGTTATCTCACAGAAAGCGTAGCTTGCATAAAACACTGAATGTTATAGTTGTTCTTGGGCCGAAGGCCCGGCCCAAGAACGTTAATGAAGGATGGTCGATGGACCCACCTGATAGCCCCCTCCCACCTCCTCCTCTTCGGAGTCTTCTTCAGAGTCCTCCTCGGAGTCTGAGTCCTCCGAACCGGGGTCCTGCAGGGGCCTTCCGCCGTGGTTCCGCAGTAAGAGCACCAGCCGCAGCAGGGCCTTGCTGCTGGGGCAGTTGCGGTGGGCGTCCCAGGCGCGTCCCAGCGCGGTGCGGCGCCCGTAGTCCTCCGCGTTCACCTGCACCCGCCCCGTGGCCAGCAGGCACTCCGCCAGGTCCGGACGCTCCAGGCGGCACGCCAGGTGCAGGGGTGTGGCGCCGCAGTAGTGCTCCTGCGCCCAGGTGGTCGTGGCGCCGTTATTTCGTGCGGAGAGCGTTATGCTCGAGAAAGCAGTTGAGACCAAGGTCAGGGAAACAAAGCGTTCATAGCCCATAGCAGGCAATGCACAAGCATTCGGAGCATAGAGGCGAAATTATGAAAGGCAATATGATCGACATAATTAACCTTTTATTGACAAACGTTGCCCATAGGCAACAAACCACGTAATATTTTTTTTTGTTTAATTGTTTCGGTTTTATTGAATTTGTTTAAAATCTAGTAGTCTGGCAAGTATTGAAGATTGAAACTACAGTGCCATCTAAAAAAAAAATATGCAAACACATAGTTGACAAAAAAAAAAGAAGAAGAGTTTGAAGCGCAAATATGTGGTGACCAAGAACGGCAAAACAGCGAAGAATATGATTAAGTGTTTTTCTCTTGACGCTAATATTTTACGATACGCGACCGTTTCATTTGAGGCTATTGTATGCACAGATATTATCGACATTTTATAGTATGTAAGGAAGCTGCTTTTGGACTTTTGCCTGGTGTTCAAAGCTCTGACTTAACAAATTTAACTTGCAATTTTTCTTTTTTTAGATTCAGCTTTGTTCTTTTATTTGACCTTTTTAAACATTTATAACTGAAAAAAATCAATGTTTTAAGCAATCTTTGTATATCCCGTCAATAAAGTGACAATGGTACACAATTATAAATATTTAATTAATATTAGAAACCATTACCAAGCAGCCTCGCTGTTGCTACCGTTTCCATTGCTGCCGACACAACCAACCCAACTTCCCTCGCTCCACTTTGGTGGCTACAGCGTCAACCGACGACGACATGCAATCGCGAAGGGACCCGTTCTGGCCAGCCGAGCGTTTTCCCTCTAGGTGCCATCCATTTTGCCAGAGTCACGAATATCCTAGGAGGGCCCAGCTCACCCGAACGTTGGGGTCTGCGGTGTGCTCTTGCAGAAGCTTCTCGACCAGGGCCCTGGAGCCGGAGCGCACCGCCAGGTGGAGCGCCGTGTCCCCCGCGTACGTCCGCTGCAGCAGCAGGCGCCCCACGTCCAGGGACCCGTTGTCCACGGCCACCTGGTAGCGCAGCTTCAGGAACTCCACTTCCTTCTGGGGGAGGGAAGAACGCCCACAAGGAGAGCGGGCTGTCAGGGACCCCCCGGCACTTAAACACCAAGGTGGGTCAGCTGAATGCTGTGTCTGCACGACGCGTGTTGCGCGGCAACGAAAGGTCGGCGAGTCCCGGAGCTCCGTTTCAACGTGCGTGTTCTGGTAAGACGTGGTTCCGGTATGGCGCTTGGAACGAGTTTTTGACTGGCGTGCTTAGCCTCCTATACCTGTGCATCGACAGCGGTTCAACGAGCGACGTCAGAGGACCCGACACGTCGTGCCGTCTGACGTCGCCATCCTGGCGGTAGGTCTTAGAAGCTCCGGCAGAGAACAACTTCGCAACTCCCGACTGCCAAAGTTTCATTAAACTGTCAGGCTGAAGAGCCCCCCGCTCGCATCTGTCTCCGCCGCTGCCAGGAGAGGCGCCTACAACGGCGCAGCACTTGTACAACGTTGTCAGGCGGCAGTCGAGGGACCATGCTTTAGGATGCGCTTAAAAACGCCGGTTAGGCACGTGTTCCGGGCACCATAGTTCGGGTTTGACACAGTTCCGGTGAGACACAGTTCCAGCGTGGCACTTGGGACGAATCACCAATTGGTGTGTTTTCGCGCCTTCGTTTTTGGTGCTCCAATTGTGACGTCATTCGTTGAAATTGGTCACAAGGGTCAATCGGGTAACACGTGGCGAGCGTGGGATTCCCGCTCGTAGCCCAGGCGGACGGAATTCCGGAAACAGCAGGTGGTTGGATTAGAGTCGGCGCACCGACGTACAAATGAATTCCAAAAGCGGGAAAGAGAGGAGGAAGAAGGGAGAGAACTCCTCCACGATCCGGTTAGCAAGTCGAGCGAAAGATTTCGGAGAGAGAAAACGGGAAGGGAGAACGAAGATTTGCAGTTCTTCTTCGATCCATCGATCGAACTACCACGTGTAGAATTATGTTCCGAGAAACGTGATGGACCAATCTCTCTGCCTTCCAGGCATGCCAATGGCTAGTCTGTTTCGTGCTTTGTGCGCGACGCTCCGAAAGCTGCTGGCGCAAGCATGGAGTTTGATCTCGCGGATCATTTGAACGCATTCTAGATGAAAAAAGTCGCGGATGAAGCCACATACTCGCGCCAGTAGCTTCGACAGCGTTGTATTATTAGGATGGAACGAAGCGTAGCGTCGCCAGATCCTCCTTTTGCACCCTTTTTTTTTTCCCCCCCTCGGGTTTTTCCAAGCTTTTGTTGCTAGTGAAATCTTCTCAAAGTGTCTCGAAGTCAACCCTCCTTGCCTCTTCTCTTTTTCTCTATTACATTTTAGGGGCGAAGCTCCTTAGGGGCTAGCAATGTCCGTATGTCCGTCCGCCGTAGGCCGGCGTCGGGTGCTCGTGCTTCTGCTCATGAGATCACGTGCTCACGAGCACGTGAGCACATGCTCACGTGCTCGTGTAGGGCAAAAAAAAAAATTGGAAAAAAAAATATGAAAAAAAATTATGAAAAAAGAGAAAGAAGAAAAAAAGAGTAGGGGGTTCTGAGGTGCCATCCCATCTGTCTGCTTAAAAAAATAAAAAGAAGAAAACCACACATTCTCCTACTGCCATGAATGAAAACGACCGAAAAGCTCGGCATGCAGCGCCTCAGCGTCTACGCAGACAAGCACCACCGGAGCTTTGCCCCAAGCAACATCATTCACCACGTGGAGATGCGGTCAATTTTTTACATTCACAGTTGCATCGTGTGGCCGAAGGAGCTCGCGACACGGGCGTTTGGCCAGCCGGCCAACTCTATTCGACCGGGGCACGGTTCACTTTCGAGGCTAAACCAGAGTTACCTTCGGTAAGAATGCACTTCTGCATTAAAGCAGCTACAGATGGCTGCGCTCCATATAAAGGGGTCAGCCAAGTCACACGTGCTCACTTTCTGCCACCCAATGCCCCCCCTTCCTTTTTTCCCCCTTTCTCCCGTCTTCAACTTCCTCCAACACCACATAGAGTCAAGGCCGTAGCGCTTCGAGGCACGACGTCACCAACGTCAGGAGAAGGGGGCAATCCAACAAGCTGGGTTTCTCCTTATGCTTCTCCTTGAGTTTTCCCACTTTTCTGCTCTTCTTTCTTTCCGGCCAGTCGGCTATCCAACCACCGTGGTAGTCATAGTGCCGTATTCAAAATGTGGTTAAATATAATTTTAAGTTCACCCATTTGTATAAGTTTTGCTTCTTTATAATAAAAACCGCGCCATATCTTAATTTTATTTCCGAGGTTGTGAATGCAAGTTTGAATATTTTCTACCACGAAAGAAACAAAACTACCGCCTTTACCCAGAGGCCGACTACGAAGAACGTCGAGACGCTGCAGAAGGAGATGCGCGTCAAAGTCACCGGCAAGCTCGAGCACGACGACGACGTGTTTGGTTATGTAATGCGCCGTCGGCTCTCAACACGTTACTGCTTTTGTAGGCAATACTTTCCGTGGTCATTTGGATCTGTGTGCGTTAGATAGCTACCGTGAACTGTTTTGCCATGTCGCGTCATTCAATGTCGTACCATTTGTGACAATTATTGTTTATAAAACATCCGTCTCTCCGAGCAATATTTAAATTACTAAACAGGTTTGCGTCAAAGTAAACCCATCTTTCCAGAGGCATCGTTGTAGACGTATTGTATTTGCACTGCGCCTCAACGTTTCTGTGCCCTAATAATTTGCCCGTGCACACCTTGCTTAAGGGTTAACTGCCCCGTGTAACTATAGTTGTAGCGAATAAAACGTGTCTACATTATAAAGTTTGTAGCTATAAATCTAAATCCATTCGCAATGCTTACACGTCGGCTGTTCCGCGGCGTCCAATTTCTTCCCGTGCAACAATACTAATTTCTAGAACATCCGTTGTTTCAAAACAACGTGATAAATAATAAAACATGCTGGCATCAACAAAAACTTGTTTTTACGACGGTACATTCACACGCGATGCCTTCGTGTCGGCGCTATTCCAAAGCGCCCGGAACGGCTCGATCGCCTCTCGCGGCAATGTCATGGAGGGCAGCGCTCCGGCCTCGACTCTAGATAGCGCGTCTTCCTCACGGAGGAAAAAAAAAAATTTGGAAGGAGCTCCGAGACTTTTGAAATGGCCTGTCGAGCGCCTGGACCCGTCCTCGGAGAAACGAAATTGGGAAGCACTTTGGAGACCGTTCGTGCGTCGAGCGACGTACCTGCGTGACGGGGCTGAGGAGGTCCGAGGCGACCCTGAGGTCCCCCCTCTTGCAGGCCACGTGCAGCGGGGTGCAGCCCGCCCGGTCCCTGGCGTCCACCGTGGCCCCGGCCACCAGCAGGAACCGGGCCTCGTCGAAGCGGCCGCACAGGGACGCCACGTGCAGAGCCGTCTGGGGGCAGATGGAAGGCACACGTGAGCACGCAACCCGACGTCAAGCAGGGTTCCTGCACTTAAGTTTGGGCGCAATCGAATCGACCGCAACCGCACCCGTCCGCTTACGACGGGCGGCGTGCCCAGATCCAAGAGCGTTTCCGGTCAACCCATCGAGGTCACGTGGTTCGCGGGCCGCTTTCTGCAATACTAAGCTCTGAGGAGAAGGCAAAGGAGTCGATCCCCTCCGCTCGCCGTCCTCCTCGCCGCTCGGAACGCAAGCATGCACATGCCAACCCGCTCTTCGTGGTTCGGGTCACTTCCCCCTCTCGAATCGAGGCCCTCTCACGACGAGAGAAGAAATTTGGCAGACAGACTTAAGACTGCTTACGTGCGGGAATGCGAAAGCATTATTGATCCTTTGGTGAAATGTTTTCGATCGATGTTTTCGACATGCATTAAAGTTCTTCCTGCCAATTTGGTACGTGTGTTTGCATATACGTTGGCCACAGTGGAATGACACACGCACTAGGCACACCTTTAATCGGCCAGAAGCGCGGAGCTGCCGTGGCGTCGGGGAAGCGTGCTCGTCTCGCACCCCGGAGGCCCGGGTTCGACTCCCACTCAGACCAAAACGTACCAAATTTTCTTTACAAAGCCATTAATTTACTTCATTTACAGGAATGTCCCCGAAAAATTTGACGTCCTTCCTATAAATTTTTGACGCGTTTCTACGCTTTGCGCCGTTGGCCATTTTTGGTACCATCGCTCGGTCATGCCGCTGCCGGATTTTCGCATAGTTGAGCATTAATGCTTTTGCATTCAAACTGGCGCCATTTGCGAGGTCGCCCTGGGATATTTCGAATCTGCGTACGCCTAGGCTAGAGGTTTCGCGGTATTTGTGACATCGAATCCACACGCCACATGCGGGGCAACGATCGCTTATAACGTCGTCGGAATTAATTTGAGCCCGGACAGGAAAGACAGAGTGGTAGAAAGTCTGAAAACACAAGGCGGATCAAAGTGCTCTGGGGCTACCCGACAGGCGATGCCAGTGCGTCGTCTTGTCACGAGAAGTCGCACGCAGTCAAAATACAGTCTGTGGAAAAGCCCACAACAGCCACCCTTGTAAAACGAGGAGAGTTGTGGCCCCGGGAGCTTGCAGAGGAGGGCAAAGGTCACTGACCTGTCCGAGGTCATTCCTCAGATCCAGCAGGTCTGGGTTGGGAGTGCTCTGGATGAGCTTGAACAGGAGCTGCTTCCATCCCTCCATGCACGCTATGTGGAGCAGGCTGTAAACAGAAGCGCCGCAACCTCACCACTCGCTCCAAGACAAAAAGCGCAACGGACCGGATATAAAGGCCGACTTAAGGAATGTGGTGGTGCTTGCCAAAATTCCTACCAAAACACAATCCATAAAGTCTAAAAAAAAAAAAATCTGCGCAACAAAATTAGTTTTTTTTTAAAGTATAAATTGCTTTTTAACGGAACCCATTAATCAAAAAATGTCCATCCGTCTGTGGCTGGAGATCTGTGTAAGATTGCTCTAGGATTCTCTTTGACTCGAATGTCGAATGTCAATTCGAATCTGTAGGAATGTGCCTTCATGGCGCATTCCCACACATTCCAATTGAGGCGTCTTGCCCCAGCCCTCGAGAGCAGCTCCCAAATCGAGTCTCGGCACACGGCTGTTCGTTTCAACGTCCGTCACTGAAGCTGTAAGGAACGTTGTAGTTCTCAATTTTTGCGGGAGTGGAGTTACGCTTTAAAAGTTTTCCGAGTATCAAGCACCATTCAAATAGATCTTCGATGAGAATCTGAGCTCCTACGTGCAGGCACCAACGATTCCAACTCCTTTTACTACCAGCCCCGCCATTTATGCCACCCTACTTTATATTCCTAACAAGGTGACCCTTTGCAACTTAAGGCCCATTCACCGTGGAGCATTTGTTTACGTTTTCTCGCGTTACGTTGCAAGTCACCGAGACATGTGTGCATTGTATGTCACATGCAGAGCTACTCCTTGAACTGGTTGTCGTGCTCCTTGCGGAGCACGAATATTCCGGTGACTCGCGGTGTAAACAGGCTTAAGCTCTAGTCACACATTGCAACATAAGCAAATGGTACTGTGTGAACAGGCCTTAAGTCACACCTCAGCTTGAGCAGCGCTAACCTAATTACTTGGAAGTGTAACTTCACCAGCACAGACTACAAAGTGATACAACGTGCGCAAGCGCTAACCTTTGAACGAGATACCTCCTCAGGACGCCATAACATTCGCAAAGACACTCTCCACACTCAAAAGGAAAAAAAAAAAAAGAAAGTGACTGTACAAAGAAAATGTAGAGAGGGTGTGCTTTTAATGCATCGGTAGCGGGATTCCAAGAAACACACTACCGAAAAGCTCGGCCCGAAACCAAAAGATAACTTATCACAACCATGCCGTGCCTCAATAGAAAGGTATGCAAATAAAACTACGGCCAAGCAAAGCATACGCTTTGATACGAGTATGACCGTGATCCTTTACAGGGCAACTCCGCTGAATTCCAGACATTTCGGGAAATGAGTGATCTCGCATTAAAAAACACTAGTAAAAGGCGCTACGTCATTTGCTTCGCGAAAAATGTGATATATATGTTGTTAAATCTAATTGTAATCTTTTAAACACGTACAGAAATCGAAACCGAAACTTTGGCTCCCTCCGGCAACAATGGCCTCGGGCAGCAAAGAACATGGCCATCACGTGGTAGTAGATGCCACGTGATCCTCTACGCAACGACGGGCGAGATTTGGGCGGGCATGCGCCAAGCGCAAGTGTGGTCTGCACCCCATTTTGGTGTCTACGACATTCTACGATGTCTGCACAACTGCGGCATAAGTCTGCGCACGTTGTGTCTGTAGTGTGACAAAGCTCCAAAAGACAATAATCGCAAGCGATGAGATGAGGATGGCGGTTGTGACACAAAAGACGGCGGTAACGGCGGGACGGCTCTTAAGAAGCGCGCTGCGCAGGCGTGTCGATCACGTGGACACCGCTGAGCGCTGAGAGGAAACGCTGCTGACGTCGCCTGTTATGCTTCCTCGGAGAAGTAAACACGAGCAAAAAGGGGCAACGGCGATGAAGTTTAGCTCAATGTTGGCTATGCCCACGCCGTAGCCTTGACTGCGCTGTTGGTTGCGCCTCAACTCGCCCGCTCGAGTCAGCCGATTTCAGCAACTTGGTCAGTTGCAAAGTTTGCAGGACCGCTTGAGAAACATTTGGACAGAACTGAATCGTAATATTGGACGTGTGGTCTTTTTAGTTGATACTGAAGAGATAAGAGTGTCAGCTAGAACATTAACACGAACACAAAGGATAGAAAGGGACAGACACACCGCTGACTAATAACTGGATTATAATTCCACTTTGTCTATAACCCTAAGTACTTCCTCTTCCTCGTGTTTAAACCCAAGTACTCTGTCTCCAACTGGCTCAATCGGAGACTGATACTGAAAAGAACTGCATTGTTATTACAAAAGCAAAAATGAAGCAGAGTTGCCCTTTAAGCTTTGCAAGTGCTCTAAAACAACCAGCGATTTAGTGTGTGTTATCTCACTCAATAGGCAGCTTAAGTGCACCGGTAAGCAACAATGCTTCAAAAATAAGTATGAAAAAAGCAAGAACAATGGAGGTAAAATCCCACCTAAGGCGCTTCTGCAGAAAGTCACTTATCTACAATGGCTTCTGCTTACACGGCCGGAAAAGGTCCGCAAACAGAACTACAAGCCCCTACTGCAAGTGCCCAGAGATAGATAAGGGATACTCTGTAGCCGAGGGAGAGACAGATAAGAAACTCGGGATTTCCCCAGATGAGACATTCATTCTCTCCCACGAGAGGCTCGAGTGCTTCTTCCATCGATCTAAAGCCTCGGATAACTCCCAACAATGGTTTTAGGCAACGAGATGACTGAACTGTCGTTGCCCTGAAGAGAAGCTTATTTAGGGGCTCTGGTCACAGGCATGACAAGGCATTCCACACTTCTGATGAGGCACAAATGACGAGGCCTTCATGCTTTGTCAGAAACGTGACGAGGCGTGAAATGGCGTTCCACGTCTGTGGCGAGGCAGTGCCTCTGTGATCGTGCTTTGTCAGAAACACGACAAAAGAGCGACGCGGTGTTCGCGCCTCACCAGAGGACCCTCGACAACGAGACTCACGTGTCCCCGTCGTCGTCCTGCGCGTAGATCTCCCTGGGCGTCAGGGGCGCCTGCAGCAGCCGCGACTCCCAGCTGGGTGGCTCTGCGTCGATGTAGCCGCTGTCCAGCTTGGAGGACGACGCCACCTTGCCCTCGGAACTGCCCAGGTGGCCCCGATGCTGCTGCTGATGATGATGGTGGTGGCTAGGGTGGGGCGGCTCCTCCTCGATCAGCCCAGAGTCCATCATGCTGCACGTCGACTTGGAGATGTCGGTCTCGGTCGCTGTCCGACGAAAAAACAGAGAGCAAAAATTAACGGGGATGCCGACGACGCGCTCACAGATACCCAGATGTCTATGGAAGCGAGTCCCGCAAGATATACGAGACCGGGAGTCGAGCTTTTTCTCTTTCCCGTAAAAACATTCCCCTCATACTTTCTTCTTCAGTCGCATTAACACCTCGTAGATAGCGAGGTCGTACTGCTGGAATTTCTGTGTCACCAACTGGAAGCGAACGTGGGGCACAAGTCCTGCGTCAACGTTCAACTGGGACTCGTGTTTGAAGAGTAAGAATTATATATGGCGGCGGATCCATCCCCATACAATTTTGCCTCGTCGATATGAAAACCCAGTGAAGGCAGCGAACGGTTAGTTTGGGAATGAACTGGGTAAGTATGCGCGTTTTTCCAGAGGCAGGGTTCGAACCTAGCCGGCGATTGGTAAGGGCGTCAAGCACTTGCAACTTTGTTGCAGCTCACAGAAATGTGCTGTCCCGTGCCCGCACATACCAACGGGCAAGGTAAGTGCATGCGTGACTCGACAGACGTCAATGTATCACTTAGGGAAAGGCCGCAAGCTCAGTGCAGAAGCTTGCGGCAGCTGAAAGTGAACCGGTGGGCCTTAAACCACACACCAGAGGATGGCACGAACATTAACAAACGAGGGTCAGCATACCGCTCATCCTTATGATGGTGCAAAGAGAGGCCAAAAAGAAGCCGACTGACGCAAATGAAGGTGAATGAAAACAAGCAAGACGAATTGAAGAATATTCCTCCAACTAGACAACAGACATCAGAGTGTCAACCACCTGCTACATACGTAAATTTGTCGACCTGCCAGTTTTCCCTGCCAATTCACCCAGAATCCCACGACTAATGTGAAATAAAAAGAAGGGGGCTTCGAGCCGTCATTAGCCGTGCCAATGAAGCGTCATTAAAGACTGCAACTTTTATGAGCTATTCAATTGGCCATTCAGAGTTGATAAAATATGAACAGTGTGCAAAAACATGAAGGACAGAAGGAAGGAGTTATAGGAGACGAGCGGTTTGCTCATATACTTCTTTCTGCCTAGTCATTGTCCTTACGTTATATTTCATCTATCATCAATCAGCTCACCCACATCGCCGTTTCGATGCTCTAAAGCTCCTAATAAAATTAACCCCAAGATGTTTCGACGGCGCCCTGTCATGGCTCCTTTGCGTGGCATCACTACCGGGATTTGCCTCACCGTGACATTTGTAATCCTGGCTATTTATCATTAGTTGCATACAAGTTAATGATGCGTGTAAGAAGTACAGCGAAAGCTTAGTCGTAGAATTCTTAAACCAATACAGTCAACACGGACAGTCAGACATTAGTTATTTTTATAGACGAAAGCGGAATTAATCTTTTTCAAGACGCTGTAGCGACGATTTCGCCAATCTCGGAAAGCTGACCGCAGCGACGTTATTGGTCGCACACGTCGCACATTGGTAAGAAGTGGCTCCTTTTTAGCCACGGAACCATAACATGTTTCTGTGAAAGTGCGAGCAAAGCCGCAGCCATAAGTATGTGCACAATGGCTCGAACCACACTTCCGCAGGCACGCGCACGTGCGCTCCACGCTCGAAACGCGGAGCTTGCATTCGTACCCTTCACGCCGAAAAATCGCATTCCGTCCTTAGGAACGCCAGAGTTGGCCCGGGCACGCAGTGCGGTACCGTTTATTCGCAAATTCCCTCAGACTTTACCATTCTCGCGTCTCTGGTATTCCCCAAAAATTGCGAGGGTTCCCCCGTCGTCTGCAGACACGCCCGAATGCGTAGTCGCAATTGAAGACGCAGTCACGCCACTCGTACGAAAGATGAGGCGTTTGCCGCACACACTACGACAGAAGTGTCGAAGGACACGCCCCCGAGGACGACAGGAACTGAGAGCCGCTATTGGACGAAAAGTAGAGCAGACTTGGCGCCAACGGCTGTTTTTCTGGTCGCCCTCAAGGCCTCCGCACTTATGGCTTTGCCTCCGGTGGCCTCGTGTCGCCTTTGGAAGCTTCCTACCTCTATAGCTTTCGTATAACCAATCTGACAGGACCATTTTCACGAAGAAGAAACGCGCACCTGAGGACTGCCTCTTGGACGTATTAGCGCTGCGGCCTTAAAGGTACATTTGCAGCCGAGGAAAGGTCCGTCCGCCTGCCCTTGTTTCGTTGCCCCCTCCTGTTTTGCTACGCTGCACGAACGCGTCCAAAAACGTGGTCTCTAGATTTCTGCCCGACGACGTCAAAGACGCAATACAGGTACCACACTTTTCATTCCGCACCGGAGCCCGCGATCTCTTTCCTCGCGAGGGCGGACCGGTCCACAGACTCACCAATGGAGCCGCTCATCGAGATGTAGCCGGGGTCTTCGACGGAGTCCGTGAGCGACTTGCGGTCCGTGCCCTCGACCCGGGTCGACGACGAAGAGGTCGGCGTCGGGGGCGGCGATGAGGCCCCCTGTTCGGGGCGGCTCTCACCGGCCTTCCGCGCCCCCCCGGGCCCCCTTCGACTCATCCCGAAGTTGCCCGCTGCGAGGGAGGAGAGACTGCGGTCAGTTGTTGACGAACGCGACTGAACCTCCCGAGTCGGGCCGCCCGTGCACGTGTGCAGCGGGCACTTAGGATTTGCGGGATTTATGTGGGATAATGTTTGCTTTCTCGTACACACCCTAAAGGCCCCTTCACACGCTTGCGACCGAGCAGGACCGGCCGAGACGAGACCGGTTTTTAAGCCTCCTGTGATGGCTTGGGACGGGATGCGCTGCTGCGAAGCAGGTTCAAAGACGTTGCGACAGGCTTAAAAAAACTGTTCTTGCCTCAGCCGGTACTTTTCGGTTGCAAGTGCGTGAAAGGGCATTAAGGGCTGGTTCCCACACTTCTGTTCAATTTTTACCGAGCGTGCATAACCGTTTTTTTGGCCTTTGTGGCTGCTTACGACCGGCTGTGCTGCAGCGGAGACAGTCGTAAGTGATCACAAGAGGCCTAAAAACCGGTTGTTATGCATTCGGTTGAAACAAAACTCAAGTGTGTGAACCAGATGTAATGAGTAAGTAAATGAAAGCTTTGGGATCATTTGGAAATGAAACGCGCTGTAAAAAATGACACATTTGGAAGGGTGTTACGAGTAGGCCCCAATAGTTCTGCTGTGCTGCCCTCTTACTACTGTGCATCTTGCAACAATGTTCTTCTCGGCATCCGCGAGGAGCACAATCAAAAGGGGGGACAAGCTCGTAGGTAGACAGTCAGGTGCTGGCAGTGTCACACGCAACATTTAACCGAGAATTTTATGGTCATATGACATCACATCTTACAAGAAACATAGCAACATGCAATGTTTTGTCACATTTTTGACAAAAAAAAAAAATGTAATACACTCATGCATAATTGTAATCTTTAGTTTGAAGGGTGCTTAGGGTAAATAGACTGAGTTGAAGGGTGCTTAGGGTAAATAGACTGAGTTATCGTCACAAAAAAATTAGCTCAAAATGTAACCTTCAACGAAATTCCAAAGGCTTTTAGGCAAATAAAGACTCAGTATAGTGTGAAGTTTATTCAGCAAATACTGAGAAACCCACCGGGTAAAGAGAACTACGCGACAAAGGAGATATGGTCTATCACTCAAACCGGTTTTGCACGTCTTGCGAGCTGTGGAGGCCCTTTTTGCTCCAATTTGGGAATCCCTCGTTAACGCTTTGCTTTCGGAGATAAATGGCCTCCAAGCTCACAAGATTGGTTTCTGGTCGTCAGTTTACAAGTCTTTGAGCAATAGCTGCAAGGCAAAAGCTTCAAAGCAGTCAAACTATAATCCTAATCATGCGCTTGAAAAGTTGGGCAATACAAGAATGAAGTTGGGAGCGCAGGTGCAAAGATATAACTTGCAACAACAGGAGGAAAATTGCCAAGGCAAAAGAAAGGTTTCCAAAGCACTGATATGTGCTTAGTGCCTAAAAGCCCATCACATGTAGAGATATCAAGACCCAAAGAAAAAAATAAGACAAAATTATCTCGAAAAAAAGTCAATTAGCCCAAACTCAAGAATCTTGGCGGGAAAAAAAGGCTTCAGATTCACAGCCATTTGTTTTCGCATAGATTAGTATTTGAATGAATAAACATTTGACATACATTGCCAACAGCACGCCTGACCGTTTACAAAGCAACGCATACTTCTTCGCCTTCATCGGGTAGGCAGTAAGCAGCCTAGTCCCTGCAAGATCGGAAAATGTGCTGCCTCGTGTCCAGGCACGTACGCTGCTGAGATGCACGCAATTGGAACTCGACAGGCTTTGATGTATCGCATAAGGAAAGGTCGCAAGCTCAGTGCAGAAGCGTACAACGGCAAAATGCGAACTTGACTGAAGGACCCAATCGCGCAACGTGCCAATCACCTTACGCACCAAGACAAGCTTGTCAAGGTGGAATGCGGGGAATTCCAAACGAAACGGCAAGCGCTCATAACCAGAGTCTATGTTTTCGGCATTCACCGATTAACACCAAAAGCGGTTTCATCGAAATCGAGCAGGTGTCGTCGAAATCAGGGAAACCCAAAAAACCTTTAATCTGAGCTCCCCAATATAGACGGGGGTGTGGGAAAGCTTACACTTCACGGAAAGAAACCTTTATCAACAACTTTGTTTTGTCTCGACCAAAAAAGCAGCTTGCACTGAAGCTTCAGCTGCAGTGTAACCTGCACTTGCACTGCACCTTGCATAGTTTTCAAGTATTTGGTTCGGGAGCACAATTCCTGGAAGCTGGGAACTCCCGCAGTCGTGTCCTGGTTTCTACCAT
Source organism: Ixodes persulcatus (assembly GCA_013358835.2). NCBI lineage: Eukaryota > Metazoa > Arthropoda > Arachnida > Ixodida > Ixodidae > Ixodes > Ixodes persulcatus. Next base: position 83,366 of record JABSTQ010007250.1, read on the forward strand.
ACGGGCCCCGATAAACGCCCATTTTTCGTCTTGACATTAAAAATAAGCGCCAAAAACCGAACCCCTCCCCATGTTCGAGCGAAATGAACCACGAAAACGTGGACCTCCACTCGTAAGCATACCTGCCCCATCGTGCTTGCGCAAGCTCACGCCATTTGCAGTAGCTCACGAGAAAAACTGTGCGTGGTGCAGTCTTTTCTGGCCCTTTTTTTCTTTTCATTACCTTCGTTGGGAAATGGACGGGTACCGCACGAAAAACACTAGACTGTCTCACGTCCATTTAGGGCGCAGAAGTGAAGATGCATTCTTTAGATCCGTTCCTGGAGTTAATGCAACTCCATCCTGCCAAAGCCCAGAAACTATGTCGATTAAAAATGAGCTTCAAATCTTTTTATGTTTCCTAAAAAATGTAAAGGACAAAAATATGCAGAAAGGTATGGTAACTGACAGCCTAAGAAACGCAGGGAGAGACTCAAGTTCACGCTGTTGGCTAATGGTGTAATCTCATCGGCTGCGGAATAATGATGAGATGCTCGGAACTGGTCACGCTTCGCTTTGCTTAAAGGAGCTGTGCAACAATCTCAGTGCTTTGCTTAAATAATTTGGGAGCTGGGGTCTTGACCTTTGTGAAGTAAAGAACAAAAAAACCGCTTTTGCCTGCATGTCCTAGTTTTATGTTAAAAATAAACAAAGATTGAGGTTTTCGACATTTCTCAATTCCTTCACCATCTTCCGAGTCACGTGCGCTGTGACGTGAATGGGGAAAGCGCGGGGCTCTGGTGAAGCTTTCTCTCTGTAAAGCCATCAGCGAGCAGCGAGAACTCCTCCGCTTGTGACCACGTGCTTGCGCAGCATGATCAACATGGCGAAAGGATGAAAGTGCCAACGTGCTCGTCCGGGTCCGGCCATCCCCGTCCGGCTTCTGGCGGTTGTTCGCGGTAGCAGATAGAGCTGGCGGTTTTGTTGACCTCTGATAGATGGCGCCACTAAAACTCCATATAATAAAACTTTTGTTGATGATACCAGGTTTTTGACGAATTATATTTAAGTTGGAACGACAAGATTTATAGAAAAAATACTTTTTATTGAGCCGGTAGTTGCTCAACTTGCGATATTTTTCCAAGTCCTCCTTTGAAGTCACGCTGCGTGGTTCTCTAAGGCCGCAGCTCGTGGCTGCAGGTCAGGAAATATTCCAATTTTCGCCTCGCGATTACGCGGAGGAATCGCTACATTTTGAAGGAAGGAGATGTGTCTTCTGCCCTTTGTGACAAGATAAACAATGTCAAAAGTAGAAGATGCAAATTCTTTTGACGCTAAAATCATTGCACAGCTACTTTAAGCTGGGACTACAAGAACTACATACAATGCTCATTCCTCGAAATATGTCTTCTTTCCGGGAGATGAAAGCCAAGCTATCGAGGTCGCTACACCTATCAGAATTCCAAGTCTCTTCCACCAAAACAGGCCCTTCCGGACAAAACGCTACGAGCGGAGGGAACAAAGACTTCAAAACACAATGGTGCCCATGTAACGCGTTACCCTTTGTTGCTGAAGCCTCGATGTCAGGGGAAACCCCGCCTCTATCGCCTCGGAAAGATGCTAATTGCACTCGCACAACGCCTCGTGAAAATGACGACGTCTGCCAAGAAATGTGCCAGAGGTGGCCGGCTGTTGACTGTGCCGACCTCTGGCAAGTTGTTATGTCACCGACTTGATTAGCGTACACAAAACATTCCTTTCCACCTTCCTGGCTGAGCTTTTAAAGACGTTTCTCAAAACAAATCATTCCTCATCGCTGCCAACAGGAAATTGCCACGACGCCGAGATGCTTCATCTAGTTCTAACAACAAGGGACGATGAGTCAGTCTTGGATGGCAAAAGACCTGCTCTCTGATAATTGTAAGCTCGCACTGGCTCTGAGGACCATTTCTGGAAGTTTTTGAGAGTCGCCTATTTCAAGGCTGTGAGGGAGGAGGTTGGGAAAGCTAGGAAGAATACAATGCAATTTCTAAACTAACTTAAACAGTTTTTAAAGCCATTAAACTGAAGATTGACATCAGATCTTTCTTCTTTTTGCTCGTTGCAAGACCACGAGGCATTCTCGAAACTGCCTTTCTTAAAGGCTCCTCGGCTTCTCTGAGGGGCCTGCATCTTCTGTAGAAAGATGCTCGGAACTGCTGGGCCTGGCAACCATTTACAGATGATAAACCTCTTCTTCCACACCCATTCGTTCCAATATGAAACTAATGGGTGTGGAAGATCTTCAGTAAATGGTTGATAGTCCAGCATGCGCTTGTCTTCCTTTCTCTCTCTCCCTCTTCGCGTATCTTCCTACGTCTTACTGGCATGTTTCAGAAGCACGAATCACCAACTAGCTCAATATCGACGACGTACGAGTCGAGGAGCATGCGCGAGGAGCCTTTTCGTGACGTGCTTTCCTTTCTCCTTTTACTGCCCTCTCCCACTGCCGCGGAGCGGGAGCGGCGTGTTTTCAATGCAACTTCAAAGGCTGTCTAGGTGAGGCAGGCCTGAAATAGCCTACTTTTTTGCGATATTCGTGGTGCTTCGAGTCAGATGAATACAAATCAAGTATTTTTAATCAAACTCAAAACTGCTTCAGCTTCCCTTTAAGTCTCCCTGAATCCCCGCCCCTTTGAATCGGGATGAGCACCACACGGCACAAGGTCGCGGTCGTACTGCACTGGCTAAATTTCTCTCTACAGCATGGACACCAGACGCCCATTGGGGGTGGCTATTTTCCCACTCTAGAAACATACACACAACACACACAAGTCTCTCTTGAGGAACCAGATAGAGGTGCAAACAAGACAGGAACACCATTTCTGCTGAGTTCAGTTTAGAAAGTCGAACTGGACTATTTTCCAGCCTCGTGATTCCTGGGGTCACTCTGTGATGTGTAACAGCAATTTAGCCTTTGTAATTCCTGCATGCCAAAGTTTTAACGCGAGAATCACATTCAAGACTGCGGTTGCTCCGCAGAACCACTGATAGGAGATGGCACCTCCTTGTCTTACCAGACACCTCAAACACCTATGGGGGTGTCCAGTAGGAAAGAGAGGGCCAGCAGTACTATCGATAAGATGTTTCGGTGGCACTTTCTTACGGCGCCTGGCCACAGTGTCATGACCAGAATGATCAGCTGGGAACGACAAGTTCGAATAGTATGTGTAAAAAGCACAGTGGAAGCTTGTTGTCGTCGTATTCTTAAACTGTCACCGTGAAAGTTGACAATCTGACATTACTCTCATTTCTTTGTATGAAAACAGGATTACTGGTACTAAAGGCATCACAGGAATTGTTTGGCCAAATGTGGAAAGCCAACCACAGCAAAGCTTCAGGTCCCGCACATGGCAAATTATGCTGCGTGCTTCCTTTTCGGAGCACCAGGCAAGTGCAATCACGACCTTCGCATAATCCACACCTACACCCACTGCACACACTTTTACAAAAGCACGGCGAAGGCGACTTTTCCATTAGACTCGTGCAGGTTGACATCAAATTTAAACATGCCATCACAAATATGCAGATACCACTAAGCTGAGACTTTTGATAGCAACGTTTGTCTCAGCAATGCCATTCCTTAATTCTGAAACGTTGGCAAATTTCTCTCCTGAACATTGCTCCATCCTTAGTTAAGGACTTAATTTTATTGTGCAACAGCAACAGAACTGAGGAGCATGGGGGCATTCTTCCTTCCTGCACACTTTGTTTTCACTGCAAGCTGCAATTTTACGCTGTCACAGCAAGACCGACTTCTTAAAATAGCAAACAAAGAAGTCCAAGCCCAATGACCCCCAAACAAGGGGAATGGCGTGCAACATTTTGTACAGTCGACACTGCCCACAGATTTCTTTTAGTTTGCCTTCTGCTTGAACGCCTCCAGGGCAGCACAGAAACTACAGCAATCTCGGCCAAGCCTCTCCAAATCAATCCGCGCAGTTCACAGAAGGGGACAGTTCAATAGTCGGCATATTTATACGCCCAAAGCCTTGCCAAACCCACCACCACCACCACAAATAGATTACATCAGTCCTACGCTGTTTGTCAACCCGGTTGCTGTGTGTGCCTATCCGGAGTTTTACGTCAGCGAGCTTCGGGGGATCAAAACAGATTGCTGGAGTTTGGGAAGCACAGAACTTTTGAGAGCAATGCATTGCTGTTTTTCTTGCGTCTTATTTTTGTGCGTGCATTTTGCGCTCTCGCCTCTCGTAGGATGCAAGTAGCAGGGTAGGGGGGTACGGTATCGTTCACGCAAGGAAAGTTCAAGGCTGACACGGGTAAGATGCGTCCACGCGAAGGCGCCGCATAGGATCGGGGGGCTGGCAGAGGCGACGGCGGCATGCTGTTCGCTGGAAATCCCCTCAATCTTGGCAAACGAAAAAACTAGTTTTCTTTTTTTTTTCTTCTGCTTCTCTTCCGCCCGTGTGGGATCTCTCTCTTTGGGCGTACTCGGATCAGGGTATTTCCCCAAACTCGAAGGAAGTCGAACTTAGTCACTTAATTTTTCTCGTTCGCTTCTTTCTTGTGCAAGCGCCGTCGCGGACGCAGACGCCAACGCATTTTGCCGCGTCACGCCAACGACTGACCCTCGTTTTTTTTTTTTCTTTATCTCTAATAAATCACATACACACACAAAAAAAAAAAAAAAAAAAAAAAAATCCCTGATAACGGCCGTGTTCGAAGTGAAAGCCATCGCTGAGCCGCTACAACCTCCCTTGGTTACATACCTTATCGCCTCGTCCATTTTTCGTTTTGTTGTCTGTTTTACCGTCGAAGGTGTGCCGAGAACGAGAACCAACTGTAGCTGTGAAGTTATTCACCGAACGATTCGAAGAGAGGATTCACTGGTTGGAGGATTCCGATGTTGCACGCCGAACCATGCAAGCTCACTTTCAAGTACAGCTAACGAATTCGAGTTAGAAGTAAGCGTACATTTGTTAAACCACTTTTTCAGCTGACGCTTCTGTCGCCGACGGCAAAAGTCGAAAAACGAGGTCGAATCGGACAGGCACTGCCCGAGGTGAATGGACACTGTCCGGAAGTCTCCGATGCCGGACAACTAACCTAACAGCAATGCGCGGAGAAAACCATCAACCGATCAAAGTGAAACCGAGCGACGCCACGCTGCTTGATCGCGACAGAAGACACACACAAACACGCCCACCTCTTTCGAAGGGAGTGAAGAATTGGGGGCACCCCGACGGTTAGGCCTAACACTATTTTTTCGCGGAGCCATCGGACGGAGCGGGGGGTGGGGGGGTACCCCACGACCCGTGCGGTTCGAAAAGCGCCTCACCTTTACCGATGTCTCGAAGGCGATCCGCGGCCGTTACACCCACGTTTGATCCCGAAATGACACCACCGCTACAAAGGCACACGCATATCCACCGTATCCGCCACCACGTCGCGTAGAAGGTTTTAATTTGAAGGGAAGCATATTTCTTCTCGCAAAGAGGAACGCTCCGAGGCTTGAATGGGGAAATCCCACCGAGAGGCAGACGAGCCAGACGAAAAGAAAAGGACGCACCACCAATCGGAGCGGCGCTAGCGACGGCACGACCAATCGGAACTCTCGCTTTGGATCACGTGACATAAAACGGAAGCCGATGTTGTTGCGGCTGCGGCTTCTGGCCTGCTTCATGTTTTTATTTTTTTTTTTTCGTTTGTCCCGCTTTTGTTCGCTTTGTGCTTTTTTGTTTTGTTTTGTTTTTTGTGTGACCTCGCGACTGCTTCGCTTGCTCGCTGGCTCCGGCAGTAAAGTTCTTGTTGGGCGATAGTAAAGAAAAAAAGGAGGACTTTTGTTTTATCGAACTATGCATGGAGGAAGTATGTGCACCTTCTCTGATGTCGTGTTTTCGTCTTCGAAGCATATAGACCTTTCCAAAAAGGAGCGTGTGGCCGGTGCCATTTTCAGTGTTTGTGCGTATGGCGCGTGCTTTGCTCGCTTTCCGAAGCGACGAACAAGCACGTGCTGGGCTGTGAAGATCGCACGCTGGACTGTGATTTTGTAAACATTGGAAAGGTCTATAGTTACAAGGGTTTCTGCTGGCTTTGAATGCGGCAGTACGTCCTAAAACGCTTTCGAACGCGCCGCAGCGCGTTGACCCGTGATTGGTCGATGACGTTTGCCGCGCGCGGCTACGCGCGTAGTAGCAGACTGCTGGACGGCTGGTGATCGTTCGATGCCCTAAAATTAGAACGACCGTTGGTATTTCCCACATTTCGTAAAACACTCGGTGTACCTAATCTTCAGAATGGCCTGGCGCCGCCAAAATCTAAAAAAACAAAACGAAAAAAGGAACGTCCGTAATCGAAATTGCAAAGAAGTAGAGCAGTCGAATAGCATCGCGAGCGCGCCATTTTGAATCCCGCTCCTCGTTTTTTTTTTTTTTTTTTTTTAAAGCACATTTTCTAGCGAAAGATTTTAATACATCGAACTGTCAACGCCGTTCATTACCAGTATATCAGTTTAATTTTAATTCGTGATAAAGCTGTATAATAAGCAGTCTGCCCTGACGTCAGTTGCACAAGTATCGTTCCCCTCTCAATCAGCCCCTCTTTAACTTGGCATTTTAAAATTATGATGAGTCACATTAGCAGCTTTTACCTTTTTTCACTTGCCCGCAGAATCCGAATAACCTACCGCTGTTCGCTATTCTATAGCGGAGTTGTGCAAACTCCGTGGAAATGAGCCAATAAAAGCACCGCAAGTCATCTAGGACGTGTGTCGCCTGGTATCATTAGACAAGCAGAGCATGATTTCTCGCCGAGCGTTTGCCAAAGGAGTAGCGTTGCAAAATCCACCGTCCACTGAATGTTTATCATCGGATCTTTTGTGGGAACTCGCGCTTTGCCACAATCACCGGGAAAGCCATGGTAATAGTCCGAATGTGCTTTTCATTTGTCTTCTTTCTTTAACAGAAATCCCCGTGCTTGAAGCCCGTACCTTACCGGCGAGCTCTCGAAGAAAAGGTGCTGGCGGAAGTGCATCCGTCCGTTTCCGTGACGTCACAGAAATAGTGCGTTCGTAATAAGTGACGTTGGGATGCCATTTTTTTCTTCGTGCGCGTCACCTCATAGGAAAATACTTTTCGGAATTGTAATGCCCTCAACGGGGGCATTTAAGGAAACTTGAATAAATTGAATCAATACTGCAGGGGTAACGAGTAGTGTTTTGGGGGCGGGGGGGTGTAAAATAATTTTTTTAATTGAATTCCTCAATTCGAAATTGAAGAACAAATATTCGCTGAAGAGGTGATTAGGAATGCGAGTATCGTATCACGTGGAAATACTTCAGGGGGAATATACAGCGTGGACAACATAGCTACTATAGTGCTGGATGACTGTCCAAATACTGCAGACCCTACAGAGGCCCAAACAGGAGGTTTACCTCTTTCCACTTTCGCCGAGTGAACGCTGGCGAGCGGGCGTCCTCCTCTCCAGCGTTCGCTCCGCTAAAATGGAAATAGTGGGAGGAGCTACCACTTTATTGTTAACCCGTCACTGACTATAATTGGACGGCGAAAACCAAAAACAACAACAACAAAAAACACTACAAGCTGTTCACAACAGTTCTTGAGTGGAAGAAGACGAGGCATGCCAATCTAAAAGCGTTGCAAGCCAACACACCATTATTTTACAGCACTGGGGCCCTAGAATGGTGAAATACAAGGTTGGGGTCGAAGTTTACGGACTTTCGCGACGTTCACGCCACGTTTTTTGATGCCGGAGGCAAACCGGCGCGCTCTGCGGTCCTCCAGCTTTGAGTTCGGCGAATCTCGAGCCCCTGGTTTAAAAAGCTATGCCGGCACGAAAAAAACTTCATAATACATTTAATAAACTCAGTATAAGTACCAAATTAAAAAGAAAATAAGACATTTCCGAGATTGTTAAGGCAAGTTATGTAAGTACAGTATCCGACAATGTGAAAGACCGATTTGTTGAGGCAGTTTATGCGGTGGTGCTAAGCGACAGAACACGACATCTTTCATGAAAGATGTCGTGTTCTGTGCTCTCCGTCTTATGTGTTTGTTCTTTCGTGTGTATGCCAACCGTACCAGCTCGCTCGGTTTTTAATAAAAAAAGATATGAGCCTGGTCAAAGCGAATATCCTACACAGTCGTCTAAAACTGCCTCGTCGAACGGGTCTTTCCTGCTCTCGGAGACTATAGGATGCGCCATCATACAGTCATCTGTGACAGTGTACGCCCACGACGTCAGACGCAAACACGGGCCTTCGGAGGAGAGACGGAGAAATGCTGGCATCCTGGAAGGAACGAGCGTGCCTAGGTTTCCGAGTGTTTTAAACTGCTCGATCGAGGTCACGTGGTTTGTGGGCTGCATTTGCAACTCGCAACGCGACGACTCGACGACGCAGGCGCATTTGTGACCAATCTGACCGTGGCTCCAATTGCAACCTCTCTCAAATCCAGGCTCTCTAAAAGGAAGTGTGTTCGCGGGCGGGAAGCGACGAACTCGGCATACAGCTCACGGCGGCGAGTACGGGCACGAGAGGGTATTCCCCGTGTCCTTGGGCTGACCGCGACGTCACGAGTCGAGCGTTACGCTGGTTACGCGCTGGTACGGGAAGTGCATGCAGCGTGTGCCCTCGCTGAAGCGTACAAGCGCATGCACGCATAGCTGATCGCGGACAAACCGCTGAAGCAGACGATACTGGGGGGAGCAGACGACGCCCGTAATACAGACGACTGCGTCCTATGCAGACGATTCTTGAAACACGGTTTGTTTTGCAGTTTCACTTTCGAAAATCGTCGTCTGCGCAGGTGTGGCTGGCGGCGTGTTTTTCGAGTTACGCGAGTTGGGAAACTAGCCGAGTAGAGAGAGCGATAGATACTTCTCGATGTGTCAACAAGTCTGTTCCAACAAGATCAGAAAGAGAAAAAAAAGAAAAAAAAAAAAGAAAAGAAAGCGGGGACAGTTTGGCACAGCACCAATAATTTAGAGGACCTGCGGACATCCAGCGAATGGTGGGCAGCCTTATTTGAATTCGTTGCCGTTTCCACGCATATAGATACGGCACTATCGTGATTATACACGGCATTTTCGACACCGACTCATCGAAGGGTGTCACGCGGCCTTCGGGACGCGTAGCGCGTGTGGTCACGTGATACGGTTGCGGACGTTTGGATTGGCTGGAATGCATCGTGACGTCCGCTGCGGACTCGTGCACGCTGAAAGATAGTAATATGGTCCTTTTTTTCTCTTTTGTCTGCGTAGTCGTCGTTTCTTGGCACGCCGTTTCGTTTCGTATACAACACTGCCCTGAGTTCTTAACCAGTCGCATCGCGCGCTGGGCTGCGTGCCTAATGTTGCCTTGGTTTGCGTGTAACGGCTTTTGGTTACACTCAAGCGTGGCGCTTTTTGCACGCAATCCAGTCCACATTCTTTGTTAGAGACGCCTCGACTAAGAAAAATTCCTATGTGCTTACTCTACCGCATGCGCTTACACCATATAGAGCGCCTAGCGAGAATAAAAATGGGGTTAATGAACCCTCGCTAACCACGAACTTGAGACGCGGCTGAAAAATGTGTCCTCCTCCTTTCATTCGAGCGTGGATTCACGGCAGAGGTGGTGGGCTGGATGGGATGAATCGGAGTCCTGCGTCCTACGTCAGCTCCGATAGAGTCAGTGACAAAAGAGCCGTGTGCGCACACACGATTGACGCCCCCCCCCCCCCCCCCGTTTTCACCTACAACGCGCACACACGCACGTCAGCTCCGCAACGCTTCGCTTAACACCACGGGAAACGACCGGTTAGCAGACGAGTTGACGGGTTGTTATTTGTGTATTGGTTTGTATCACGCAAACACAGCTCGATGCACTTGCGACCAAGTTGGTCCTGCTTCCGACACTCGTGGTTTGCGGGTTTTCGTCGAACGCGTAGAAGGTGCTCGTGTGCGACTGCTCATTGTTCGAGGAATACAATAAACAAACCACGGCAGGCACGTATCCAGGGGGAGGGGGGGGGGGGCCTTTCGGCCCGGGCCGAACCCCCCCATATCTTCCATTTTGCCAAGGCCTCCCCTCCCCCCTCCGCCTCATAAAGCATTTTGTCATGGGCGCCCCCCCCTCCCCGAAACAAAATCTTGGCTACCTGCCTGAACCACGGTCCCTGACAGGGTGAGAACAGCGGCGGGGCGTCTCTGTCGGATAGCCTAAAGACCCTCGATGAACGCTTTGCTAAGTCGCGAGAGCGATATGCCGACGAGCTCTCCCATTGGTCCGTGCCCGCGTACCGTTTCCGGTTAGGAAGAACATGGCGCATTTGACTCGACCGATCACCCTCGAGTAACGATTTGGCACCTTGGCGTTCGAAAACCCACCCGCGTCCAGCGTTGTGCTATCCGAATTGTCACGTGACATGGCCCGCCGGAATAAGTCGTAAGATTTCGTACACTGCCATGCGTGGAGGGCGAGTCAGGAAGAACATGGCCGACCGCGCGCTAACAGACGACAGGAGCGAGGGGAGGAGGACTTGTCGCTACTTGTACCTCGCATAGCGGGCATCTAGGGACGTTAGTTGCCTTCCTCTCCGCTTTGGCTGATGTCATCGAAGGTAGTCTTGCTGGAGGCGGGACAACTTTTTATCGAAAGAGTCAGGGACTTCTCAATGCAGGCTTCATCTATAGGTTGTTTGTGAGAAATCCGAACCCGGCTTTTCGCTCCGCAAAAATAAAGTAGACATCGCGGAGAGCTCGAACTCTGTCAGAAAGTAGCCCCAGTCGTTCGAGCAAGATGCCAAAGTTTCAGCAGCAACCGTTATCTTTTTAAAAAGTGATAAGCGATTTTCTGAAAATTACATCCGGTACATCCAGCCGAGGCCTGCAATTACTTGGTCACATGCGTATGGACAGCGGCCTCGAGCAAAAACCCGGATTTTGTCCAGACGCATTCGGTGCAGTGGCGGATCCAAGGGGGGGGGGGGGGGCGACGGGGGCGGCCGCCCCACTCCCCCCCCCCCCAAACGAAGTCGACCCCCCCCCCCCGCCCTCCCCCTTCTCGGAGAGCAATTTGACATGGGGTGGACCCGCCGGTGCACAAGAAAGAATGGGAGAATAGTATCCTTACAAATGTTCCGCCCCCCCCCCCCCCCCCTTCCCCAAAACGGAGTTCTGGATCCGCCCCTGATTCGGCGAGTCGAATTACGCGAAAACTCGAATACAAAAAATCCTAAAATCGAATCTTCGGATAACCACAATGATTAGATCTACAGCGAAGGCTAATAGAAACGTTTAAGTGTTGCAAAATTGTGAACATAGCATTACATATTTGGCGGGAAACGCTATCGCTGGGATTCGTATATTTTTGGCGAGGCAAGAACAGTACGTTTTAATTAAACGATTGTAATGAATAATTGGTCATTTTGGCGTATTTTCAAATGCCCTCGACTGATGAAGATCAGAGAACACAGAATTAAATGTACACACGTTTTTACTAACTTCAATTCACCATCTACTACGTACCTCTTTTACAAAGTACATAAAAAACAAGAAATACAAACACCACGAAGTATGCAAACAGCCATCAGCAATCAAAAAGTTTACAACTGTTTTTTTTTTTTTGCGTATTCTATTTAAAAAGAAATAGTTTCTTGAAGCTCAAGGAATTTATCTTCCAGTAAAAGCATTCCTACCCGTAATGCTTATTCTGTACATTAGATAAAACAACCCCGGTTTAAACTGTTGAAGCGGGTATTGTCACTTTCTTGCACTATACCACTGCACCCTCTTCACACCCTTTTAACGCCGTGTACACCCCACTCTACGATAACAAAATGGTGTATTACTCGAAATAAAAGTGCTGAAAGGGTGTACCACAGGGTGTAAAAGTCAGGAACAGCCGTTTTACACCTTTAACGGCATAAACGCTTAGGTATAGGGTTTCAGTACACATTGAGGAGCAAAACCACGAAGAAAACACCGATAAAAACATAGGGCGCAAGTATAAAAGGGCGAATAATGCCGCCATGATAATAATGGTAAATGTGTGACTATTGTGTAGCACATTAGCGTACAATCGCTTGGCAATATATAAATAACAAAAATAGTCATCATCTTGATTTTAGGATCTTTGAAGGGAAACTCCGGGGGAAAGTTTGATGGTCGCTAATGGACCTCAAAATTGGTTTATCACATCAATGGACACGGCTGAGCTACTATAACCCAAATCATACGTAAAAATAAATTTGGCGATGTTATTGAACTTTTAAATTTGGTCCTCACCGTTTTTTTTTTTCATCGAAGCATGTATTGACAATACTGAAAACTTGATGACAGATGTAATTTGGGCAGTACGACCTGTTCCCGACCAACTACAAGAAGTTTAATGGTATGAAAGGAGCAGGGGAAGTTCTCTCTAGCAGTAGAACAAAAAAACGACATACAGTGTTTTTAGACTGACTGCTTGACCGGCAAGTTTGACAACATGGGACGTCATCCTCCAGGAGAGCAAGGCGAAGTTTGAATGTTGGTCTTGGCATCACCGTCCGTTTCCTCAGTAACTATTTTACATTTAGAGATAATGAACAACATGTCGCTTGCAGTGAATATCGGGTATTCCAAAAGGTGAGTTAGTTCGGGTGGCTCCAAAAATCGCCGGAGCTCCTCTCAAGACGACAGATATGCAGAAGAATCTCATACTAGAAATGACGTTATTCACCCTTACACAAATGGAGCGACAACTCTTATTGCACACGCGTTGTTCGTTTGGAGCAGAGTTGAGACTAAACAGGGTGGGGGAATAAAAATCAATATGATATAAATTGCAATTTAAGTCACGATTTAAATCGTGATTTAAATTAGACCAGTTTGGATATTGATTATTTTAATCAAACTTCTACCGCAAAAGTAATCCCGAAAATATTTTTTATTCCCGTTTGTCTATCATTTAACGCTTTCTATGTGCATTTGTTTTCTTTATTTAAAGAAAATTTATCAAGCTAGAAAGATTTCTATGAGGGTGAAAACGAGCAAAAAGAAGTGCTCTTATTTTTGAGCAAATCAGAGCGTTGAGCTTGATTTCTACTTTGCACTTCGCTCGCCAGCTATGTATCGTTCCATTGCAAAACAATTAGAACAAAAAACAAAGAAACAAAACCTAAAAGAAAAGTAATTTCATTTTGCACTCAAATCAAAACGCGAGAAAAAAAAAATATCAAACGACTTTTTTTATCCAACTAAAAAAAAAAAAAATAACGGTTTTGTTTTAGCGTGGCGGAGATTACATCTATCAAAAGTTGTTAAATAAACTTTACGTTGAGAGTAATTGTTTCCTCCGTATTGTTATCAGTGATTGGATAAATTGATAAATCAACCTGCCATGTGGAAAAATTCATCTAGTGGTAAAGAATTAACACTTTGTAGCTACATTGATTCAAATCGAATTAATCTGATTTAAATAAAATAAAGCTGGATCAAATCAAATAAAGCGGATTTATTTGATTTAAAGAATCCTATTTCTTTCCACCCTGAGACTAAAGCTCAAGATTATTTCCATCGTAATTTAAATCCTGATTTAACTTGCACCGGTTTTACTACGATTTACACCAAACACTTCCCGCAATTTTAATCGCAAAAATACATTTTTTTTTTTGTTGGGGTATTATTCCTTTTCTATACGCATTTAATTTGTATCGAAATAAAAATAAATAGTCAAGAAAGAAATATTTATATCAGGCTAAACACGAGTAAAAAGACAAAGCCGTACGAGAAAATCGGAGCGTCGATCTCCCTTCTGCCCCATCTGCCCCAACACTGTCTTCAGTGTTTATTAATGCGAAAGCATTAACTGTCTCATGGAGTGAGCCGACGTCATCAGCTTTGAAACCACAACAAAACGGTTCTTTTACACCGCTTCGATCCCATTGGCTAGCGCGCGTCCACAGCCAACGGCACCTTTTACACCGCTTCGATTCCATTGGCTAGCGCGCGTCGACCAGGCTCCCATTCGCCAGCGCCACGGGGTGGCCGTCAGCGCAGGTCAGCGCGCCAACGCGCGTAGAGCAAGATTGATGTACATGCTTTCGCATTTACAACTCATAAGAAGTGCTTAGATGTACCTCGATCCTTTTTGCAAACTCTGCTCTACATGCTACCGACGCGTCTGAAAATGAGCCCGGAAACCTTGTCGAATTATCTTTGATGAACGACACGCAACTCGCTTGTATCAAATATCCGACACCGAGTTTGAGTTACGAAGTTTGAGAAAATTGCTATCAAATGACGAGATTGGTGCCAAACTGGGGGCTTTATTACCACAATATTACAAATAGACAGTTAAAAGGCTGCGCCCAAGTTCTGTCTCCTGTTTTACTGAATATGCATATACAACTTTTATCATTACAAGCAGGAATGTTTCCGTCTATAGTTGGAACCGCTCGGTGGTTGTCTCAGTCTCTCAGTCCCCTCCTATTCCTGTTTCATTACTGTTGTTGTTTTCCTTCTTTCCTCCTCTCGAGTCCTCCTCTCCCCCCTTCTTTCCTCCTCCTCCTCGAGCCTGGTGCGACTCCAGACGAATCTGTACTCCCTTTTTATTCCTTGGTTCTGTACTATGGCCAGTTACAAGAATACAGCTCGAATATAACAAACTAGACTAATTTGTAATATATATTTTTTGCGACATTAGACAAGCAATCGAGCACAAGATTATGACTTTGCTTGTCTTTGTTTACGTTTTTTTTTATTCTCATGAAAGTGTACAACTTTTTAGGCTTAGTTCTCTATGGGGATATATTAAAATAAATATTATTAACAATATTATTAACTCTTCAACGCATTCGCCTTATTTATCTATTCACTTCTACATAAAAAAAAAAATACATTGCTGGAAACAGTACAGCAAGCCATCATGTGTCAACCCCTTCAACAACGCCACCACTTTAACCTCGTCTGCAGTTCTTTGCCTTTTCATTGCTATTTTCGGTTTTTCCCGCGCATCCATTGTTTCTTTGATTCCAGATTGTACTGGAAAATGCACACCTGATTATTTTTTCCAGTGAGTCAGGTTCCGCCGTGAGTCGTTTCATGCAGACAGTGCAAATTTGTTTTCAAACGTCTCTTTGCTCCTGACTGAGGATTTTTGCTACCATTGTGTCACTTCGTGATGTTTTATCGGCCGTGTAAAATTTCTTGGGTCGTTTTTTATTGTTTTGAACCATATCTTCTATCACCCGAATGTTCTATTGCCTGATGGTTGCGATAAAGTTTACTAATTTTCACGACGCCAGGAAACACATTTGCACTCCTCATGGAACGACTCGCAGCGTTCCCTGACTCGTTGGGAAAGATTGTCATATATGTGACGATAAGTAGATTATACAGTACAATCTGGAAACGGACACAATTTGTGCAATGTGGAACTACCAGGTCGCCGAGAATGAAAATGTCAAGGACTGTGGGCGAGGTAAAGGAGAAAACAGCGGCTCTGCTGATAAGGTTTCTACGTAATAACCTGTATCACTGTTTCCAGCGATGAGACATGTGTATGCAACGGTGTATAGACCAGTGTCTGCTCTGTTCCATGGGTGCCGCCATGTTTGCTTATGCTGATGCCTGCACATAGCCAGGGGGCTGCGCTTTTTGCGAGACTCCGTTTTCTTAGAAACCTTCGCACATATCGTAGTCCAAGAACGTCAAAAATGCAGTCACGAGACTCCAAAAACAACACCCCTGTCAAGAGTGCCGTTGAAAGCAAAAATAATGTTTTATGCGCAGCCCCTGTCTTCACAAGAGCCTGCGCTTGAGATTATTATTTCCCATTTTTATCGCCTGGGGGCTAGGATTTCGGACACTGGTACAGTTATTTGTACCTATTGTGTTGGAATTTTTTGTTCAAATAAGTAATCTTATTGAGCTTATTGGGTTTATTGACCTTTCCTGGATGACAATAATTCTGATTAGCCGATACCGGAACACGATTACTCCAATAAACAATTCCTTATTGGACTTTTCCAATACGAGGTGAGTCTGTTGAATATACTAGAATTGTATTTCTGTGGTGCAGTTTGCCTTACAAAAATTTAAAAGCATGCGTAGCTCCGTTGCAGTGAATATTTTGTGATATATCCTTGTGATTCTCAACGACGCTTTCCGACGCAGACTGTCGAGTCGCCCGAATGGCCAGAGCCATATATATATGGCTCTGCGGGAGCCAGAGTTGCGCGTTTGATTCCACGTGCCGGGTGCCGCCCTCGCCGCTATTCGCAGAGATCCGATCACGTGAGGAGCCGTATCAAGTGTCGTGCAGCAAAGTAGACGTTGCACGCGCCCCGGCGTACGTTCCCCGGCTTTTGAGTGCGCCGCGCGCCTCGAACGCGCGGCGCTGCTATTTGCCGAATTCAGTCACGTGAGGAGCTGAATCCACATGCCCTGCATGAACGCGCAACTCTTCCTCACAACGCTTCCAACCCCCCCCCCCCCCCCTCCCCTCCCCTCACAACGCTTCCCGCAACTCTGGGTCCCGTAGGGAGCCTATACAGGAACTCTACGAATGGCGTACTTGTCGCGCCATCTACCGATAGGCGTAGCAAGGAGTTGTTCGGAAGCCGGCGCGGGAAGAATTGGGTCGAAAGCAGACGACGCAGTAAAGGGCTCTTGCATGCACTCACTGTGAGAAGGCGCTTCAAATTCGCTTCTCGGGCGACTTGTTGGCATCAGTCGTTGAAAATGTCAAGGATGGAAACGTTACCATAGGAATTGCATAGAGCAAGATAGCTGCAATCAGAGCCGTATATGTAGAGAGTTTGGCCATTGGAGGCGCCATTGGCCGAAAGTGGGCTGGGCCTGTTCCAGGGCGTCTTCAGAAATTCGAATGTGGCCAACCAGAAGCCGGAAATAATACCCTGGCGGTGGTCGCGAGAAACAAACTTAATAAGTGCGTCGGAGTAACTCTCGGTGACGGAAAATATGGTGCACGTGATGTTTCAATCAGGGTCAGCCAAAAGTATGGTGGAAGAGTGCGATTAGCGGAACGTTCGACATAATCCGTACGCCAAGCGCCCGAAGGTCGGGAATCTGCCGTTTGAGCGGTCACACTCTGTCCGAGCAAAACGGAGTTGAGCGGCACATTTGTTTCTTACATATTTCTGCATGATCATAATCGAAACATCACGTGCACCCTATTTTCAACCATGAAGGGTCACTACACTTCACTTTTATGCGCCTATTCAAACCATATACCAACATATACCTTTGATATACCTATGATTAAAACTGTTTCACGCTACCACCGCTAGGGGATTCGTTTCGGCTTCTGGTTCGCCAAGAGAGCATGTCAAGCCCTCTTTCTGCGTCTGGTGCACGCCCTGGCTCTGCCCGAGCCTCCCATTGGCTGCAATATCCTCCTAAAGTACAGACCTTTTCATCCTCCGTCGCGTGGGCGCTGCCATCTTGGAATGACGTGACGCGACCGCCATTAGGTTGCTTCAACTCGTGGTTCCGCTCTGCGCGCATAGGCGGAGGCGTTGTATTCGTGTTTTGTTTGCGGCGTTTCACCTCGCTTTCTTGCCTTACTTCGGAAAGTAGACCGATACTTATATCTACAACCAATTGCACTGCATCACAATGTGCAACTTCTGCACTTAATTTTGTAGCACGATTTGACTATTTTCGCCGTCGGCGTACCGCATGCGTTTGAAGATGCACAAAAATCAGCGTTAGAACTTAGCAGTGAGCCATTGATTATGTAAACAACAAAGACAGCAGGGCCCGTTTGCTCGAAGCTGGTTAACTAACCGCGGTTAACCGGATTTCCCTACGAGGGGGAATTTTAGGTCACGTGACCTGCAGAGTAGGGACGCCGGAGTCAAATAGTACCTAGCATCAGACAATATGGCTGCTACGGCTGCTCGTCACGCTTGGGAACATTTATTTTTACGAAGATGCATCATTCTCGTGCCACGAAAGGGACATTTCAACACAGAGTCTACAGTCGGAGTCGACGGCAGCTCGCCCACCGCCGGACGGCGAGCGTGCTGTGGGAGCAGGGCTACGCTTGACTGGTCACGTCAAGTTCGAGTTCACGCATCGCCCTCTGAAGTGGACTTGTTTCAACGAATGCTACAGTCAGCGGGACCTTCAAAATATATTACCTAGGTGAGTGCCGCGATGTTTCACGAGAAAGTTATGAGATCGTACCGCCATCAAAATGTCATGTCAGCAGATCTTGCGTGTTAATCAACGTCCAGCTTTCTTTTTTTCACTTTTAAAACCTACCTTGAGCCGCAATCTCATGGTAGTGAAACAAATCTCTCCGAAAAACTGCCTCTAATCGCGGAGTCTGGTTTATAGTACAGTTCGCCGTGTATTGTATTTGCAGCGCATCCACAACACCGACGACCCCTTTGCAGCGGGAGACGGTTCAACGAAGGCAAGATGTAGACTAAAAACTTTCCTCGGAAGCAAATATCCGTTACCTCAATAGAAACTGCCGGCACGGATGTCGGCACGGCATTCGATCGAACTTCGGTACTCTCGTCTCCGAACTTGTACAACCGAGAAATAAACAAAGCTTCTATCATGAAAGAAGTGTCCATGTTTTCTCTTGCGCTTGTCTTTTGTCAATTTATTTTGTTTTGGGATAACTAGATGTCTTGTTAGGATTATAGAGACATAATTACGTAGCAGACGATCACAACCAATCTGAAATGGAAAATGAGTCAGGTGACATCAAGCATCAGCATGAAATGGCAGAGGAATTGGACATTGGATGAACAATTACAACTAATTCGGGTAGTGGGGAAGCGAAAATATCAAATTATGGAGAAGTTCAGTGCTACGATCACGACCCAAACAGAAAGACAGGCATGGGCTGTTTGCGCACCCCAGAACAATTACAGCAGTGTTGGAGGAACCTTTTAAAGAAGACCAGACGGCTGTACAGCTTATACAAGAAGCACGAACAGCACACAGGTAAGTTCATTGTGTTCTTAAGTTAAAAAAATATTCCATTGCTTTAGTGATAATATATGGACAATCAAACCTAGAATCGTGTATGTGGACATTTGTATATTCGTGCACCTTTGCCCTCTGCTGGGAGTCGACTTGTCATCTTCTAAGAACAGCAGTAAAAGCAGTGTTACAGCATCAGAAGACCATTTATTGCAGTTTATGTACAAGTTCTGCACAGGCTGTCTGGAACTCGTAAACAGTTCTAGTGGAAGACCCAAAACTTTGGACACAATATTAACACACATTTTTAGAGAGCACAATGGTCCACGCCAACCGAGGCCGACAGGCCAAACTGTAAGAAAGTAAAAATTGCATGATTACATAGTCCACAGTTTCAGCAATGTTATGTCGCAGTTACTGAATGTTTAAAAGAATGCCTCATGCAGTGTTTGTTTATTTTGATTTTCCCATGAAAGTTTCATTTACATACTCGGTTGAACAGTGAACCCCACCTCCTTTGTTTTTGCTCATTACTCGAGTAAGTAGTAGACGAGACGAAATTACTATGCCTTAATTCATAGGTGCTGGGCCAAACCCCCATGTCTTGACGCCCCTCGTCGAAGCCGTCCTAGAGACGATCGGCGAGACTCTCCCAACCTGTGCGGGTTTGGTTGCCACGATAAATGACATGGAAGAGTAGGTGACTGGTTTCTAGACCCGATTGTGTGACGAGTAAATGGTGCTAAGGAACCGGTCATAGTAAAGCAGAACTATCGCTCCAGGCGAGGCTCTAAAAGACGAGGACAAATGTTGATAACAAGATGGGCATGTTGCCATTTGAATAGCATTACTACCGAGTACTTTTATATAAAGACCAGAGGCCAGATTCCCGAAACATTCATACGGCAAAAAAAGTTAGTAAATTTATCTTACGACAAAGTTACAAACTTTTGAGTATTCCCGAAGCAAAGTGTTTGTAAGTTTTGCGCACGTTTCGACGAAATCCGTAACTTGTGCAAAACTTGTGAACATTTTGCATCGGGAATACTCAAAAGTTTGTAACTTTGTCGTAAGATAAATTTACAAGCTCTTTTGTTGTAAGAAAGTTTCGGGAATCTGGCTTCAGTTTTATTTCAACCACAAAAGCTCAAAAGCAGGTCGAAGTTTAAGTCACGAAACCATCTTCCAGAGTACACTCCAAGATTTGACAAGACAAAGCGCTACCACATTTCTCATTATTTTCAACAAGGCTGAAAAAGTTTTACGGAAGCTACAAATTTATGAAATAGGACGGCATGCAATGAAAAATCGGGAGGTAACTGTTTACCGTAATCTAATAAAAATTAAATGCAACAAAGTGGCAATGGATTTTTTTAATGCTAACTGTAACAGGTTTTCAATTTGTGCATTAAAAGATCACACACAGTACAACCATCCTGTTGCTAGTTTTACCAACTTAGGAAAATTGACTCAAACACTACCTTCATTCCCGTTGTGAAGTTAATGACTCCCATGATGGTAACCTGTGCGAGTAAAATCAATGTTAGTGAAACTATGTGCTGTAATGTTTGAAGTTGTCCTATCAATGTGCACAGTGCAACGAGATATGACTGGAAATGTGACCACTAATTTTATGAACTGTTAATCACATAGCTACACAGCTGCATTCGAACCTTTAGCAGTGAAAGTGTATGAATACATGCATGCAAATGTTCTTCACAACCAAATGCGCATTTTCCCACACCATGTACTGGGCAATTGTGCAAGAAATAACGACACTGTGCTCCGACCTCAAGCCTGCACGTCAGTATATAAACCAACTTAACTAGCAAACTTTGCCCTCTGCACCAACACGTATGAATGAATTTTGGCACAGCATCGGCCTCTTTATCAGGGTTACAAACTATGCACAGTGTGTTCTCTTTGCTCGTACTGACAAGAACAAAACCTGACCACTTTTTACACATGCATTTGTCGCAGCCCCAGGGGAATAGATCCACAGCCTGGTCCCTCTGGGAGCGGAAGTGCTGCACGAGAGTCTGCCACAGGAGGCGGTGCAGCGGGCTGCAACGAATGTGCCGTACAGCTGACGTTGGTGCCGGGAGGCTTCACAGCGGTTCCTGCAGGAGACAGAGAGGCAGCAGCAGCTGGAGGGAGCGAATCTCCTGCTGGAGAAGGAGTGCACAGAAAAGGTTAAGGAAGCTGCCACGGCAACGATTGCAGCAGCAACTGCTGCGGAGGAGTTCTACCATCAGTCAAAAAATTACTAGAGGACCAAAAACCTTTAAAAAACTTTAATTGGACTGGAAACACAGCGTGCAGAATTGCAAATCAAATTGTTAAAAAAACAATTAGGAGAAGAGTAAACATTGACATATTATGCTGTTTTTAATTTTCAATTTGAATGTATTTGTTTACACATGACAAAGCCAACACAGCTGCTGAGAAATAAAATTCATTTTACTTGCAACTGTCAATAAATTTCTGGATTCAGATCTGCTATACTCCGTCTCGTCCTACGATGGACTAAAGCCCAATGCTACGGGCCGCCGGGTCCAATCACGAGCCTGTCTGAAACCATGTGGTATATTTGCTATAGGCCCTAGTCCTTCGTCGGGTGAGATGAAATATAACTAAAGCATGTACAGCGTATTAAAAATTTTATATATCAACATTGCATCACAGAGGATAAGTTGTAAAAGGTAATGTTTGACGACTTTACATCATTAAGGGTACCTTGCCAGCACAATGCACTGGTACTCAAGACCATGCGAAGCAGCATGTGCGATATATTGGTATACTTACGCTCAACCGATGAAGTGGCTGATGATGGCGTGCCGAGCCTCATTGCTTTCGTCACGACCCGCTGCCACGGGCTCGACAGGAACCTCTTCGGGGAGGACAGTCCTTGGCATGCTGCAGGGGTATGTCTGGCCAGGTTGTGCAGGACACAGCAGGCGACAGTGATGTCACAGCATCTCTCTGCTGCATCCTCAGCTCAGCATGGAGGCAGTGGAACCCACGCTTGAGCTGGCCTATCGTCCTGCACAGTGTATAAATAGAGCAAGATCTGTTATCCTTTTGAAGTGGTTTAACAAGAACATCTAATGAGGTCGGCATGTCGGCATGTGATGTCTATCATCGCTCCAGCCCATTGAAAACATGGTATTATGCCTAATATTTTATACTTTTGCTGGAATATTTTAACATAGTAATGATATGCAGATTTTGTTAAAGATACCAGTGATGTGATTGTTCCGAGTCATTTTGACACAGCTCTTGGAGCAGTCAAAAGTCAATTTTGGAGCCACAAAAAGAACTTCTGTAGCATAAGCACACATTAATTTTTATTCATACCAATGCAAACATTATGTCAAGCTTAATTTTTCGGCCTGTCCAACTAAAAGTCAATGTCTACATTGCCTTCTCTCATACATTCAAACCTTTGTTAGCATCAACCGCACATCAGGAGTCCCTCAAACACAGAACTATAGCGTTTAGTTGCAAGGAGAAGCACCATGACAAGGTGACAAGAAGGTGAGTGATGAAGGACAACACAAACTGCTTTGAATGGTTATTTGAGGTACTGAATGCCACTGAAATGGTACAATAACATTGATCACATAAACTGATGTTTCCTTCAGTTCTAGAGGTTGTAATAAAACTGCAATTTATAATTCAGATAACAAGCAAAGCACTTGTCATTTGATTATCAACATAAATTAAATTTTATTTGTAGAACTTTATAGCAAAAACGGCATGTGAACGAAACTTAAAAACAATCCCGCCGAACTCATTCAGGTTCTTCCCGAGATTCCATCCACTGCTCCTGTCAATTTAGTTCTAATCTACTCACACCTATAGAAAATTGATAGCTAAACAAATGAGTGGGCATAAATAAATAAACATACAAAAGAGCACACATAAATGTTCTTGCAATACCGAAGTACCCTTACTACATCTTGAATTCGAAAAAGGTACCGCTAGGATCTCACAATCTATCATATTTACGAGCCGAAGTTGTATTCAGGAATTGTGTTGCGTCTCGCTTTGGAGAGTGCTTTCCGCTTAACACGGAGGTGCGCTGCGGCAAAGCAAGACATGCAAAATCGCGATGCCTACTCCGTGGTGTTTGCTTCTCTGCAGTACACCAGAGCGCGGTGAAAAGCGCACTCAACGACACTAGGTAACCCTCCAGAATAAACAGACGACTAACATGAAAATTATTACGAAACTTCCAGATACTGTCTGTCATTCATACAAAATGTGATTGAATAGTATGGTATTTGAGACGATAATCAAAAGTTTTGAAAACCTGAGAACTTGCGTAAGCATATCATAACGGTCCGGCCGGGCAGCGAGGCCCGAGCTATTATATTTTCAGCATTATTAAAGTGACATTAAGTTTTGGCACTATGTTGGAGCAAATTCCTCACATTTTGGTTAAATGTAGCAGAACGTAGCAGGGTAATCACTTTGGGGCAAATGGCGCAGCAATCCCATCACTGATATAATGAAAATGTTCTTCGCAAAAACCTGCAAGGAAAATGCAGTTTGAGATAAACAGTATTTAAGAGATATGTTTGAATATGTCTGTACTCAAACTGTCCAAAAACAAGACCTGCCTAAGCCAATGTGTATTTTTTTTTTTCACAACTCAAGCACTGCTTTTTTTTCCCTAAGAATTGCTTTACATTTAGGCATTTCTAACAACTGCTATTGTTTGAAAAGTATAACTTCTAGCAAAAACTTGTAGGTTAATAAACCCAGTCATACAGCACCAAAAGGAAGGATATATGTTTCAGAGAAGTTCTAACTTCTATTCAGGAGTTCAAACAGAAAAGAGTGAATGAATATAATAATTAATGTGACATATAGAGTTAGCTGACAAATGGTTGAATTTTGTGAATTGACTTACTTCATTCCCACAAAGCTGGTTAACCTTAGAATAAACATTACAGGCTATGGCAGTAGGTTATAGTCAGTAGTATAAATAAGGTGGAGTAGAGATACGCCTTCCTTTCCTTGCTTCTGAGCAGCCGTTGCCTTCTATGCAAGAACATAAAAATGGCAACAAATGTAAAGCGCAGGCACAACCATATGAAACTGTTTAGGTGCCTCAAGGTGCCGAAACCCTGAAGCGTCAAACAAGGACGCATAGCCTGGCTTTACCGTTCCACGATGCTCCTCGTTGTGCTATGCAACGCATTGTAGGCGACCTCCGCTGCTGATGACGGAGAGAAGAAGGGCCTCATCAGCCATGGCTTGCCAGGTGTAGCCGCTATCTCCAAGCAGTAGACCATCGTAAACGCCATCGGCCAGCTTGCTTGACACCGAGGAATCGGTGAATATCCTAGAGTCGTGGGTGCTTCCAGGCATCAACAACACCCGTGACCGAAGGAACCCACCGACCTCAAAGAAGGCCTGATGCAAGGCATGACCCTCAGCTTCACCTGGCCACCTGCATTGTAGATGAATTTGAGTCAGTCCGTAGCACTATGACATTAACAGCGATGGTATTGTTGTTGTGATCACATGCTTAGAAATAACACACCTATCATTCATCTTCATCAATAGCGAGCAATAAAAAGCTTGTCCGCACAATGACAGTACTCAGTGGCCGCAAGACTAGCTCAGTAGCACCAAGTGCATAGTTGGGAGTGTAGAAACCAGGCTGTTTATAAATATCTGCACTCCTACTTTATTTGTACTTTAGTTGCGTTTGCACCTGCACCAATTATAGGTACTAAGGGAGTCATTTTGTACACTCCAGTTGGTTCGTGTAATTTTACTGCTCAGTTCACTGGTCTGCATGTCACGCTCATAACCAGAAAACAAATATCGAATGCTGGCAAACTATTAA